>NW_026470579.1:0-11513 GCF_026875155.1 Cherax quadricarinatus | reverse complement strand
AGAATAAAGAGGGGTTGTGAGGAGATGTGTTATGGGTAATGGTGTAGTAGGTGGCTGTGAGGTTAAAAAATTTAAAGGTGAAGGATGGGTTGATGAGGTGGGGATGTTTATGGATGGATGTGGGATTTGGGATAGTGATGATGAAATTATGTAGGGAATTTATGTGATGGTGGATAGGATGTGATGGTTTGGTGATGGTTGGTAGTGGTATGACAATGGTTGATGGTGAAGATGGTGGATTTTATAAATGTGGTGATAGGTGACTAGAGGATGGGTATGTGCATTATTGGTATGGATGATGGTGTAGAGAGGTAGGTGTAATGATGATGAATGTGGAAGGGTTATGGCAATGTGGTGATGGTGATGGATGTTGGATGGTATGGAAATGTGGGATGGTGATTTGGTGGTAGGATGAGTAGGGCAATAGTGGTGGGATGGTGATGGTGGTAAGGATGAAGTATGGCAATGTGGTGATGGTGATGGTAGTTGGATGGTAATGGCGAATTTAGTTGTGGTAAGGATGGTATGAATGGTTGTACGTTGTGGATGGTGCTATGAGGGTAGTTAAATAGTTTGGCTATGGAATGGATAGTAAGATGAAAGTGGTGTAGGATTTTGACTATGGAGGATGGTGATGTGTAGATATGATAGTTTATTTAGTGTCTGGTGATGAGGATATTTACTATTGTGATGATTGTTTTGGTGTAGATAACTATAGTTTTTATTTTGTGCCTGTTAACTTCTCTCTCTTCACGTCATTCTTTTTTTTTTTGTTTTTTTTTTTTTTGCTCTTCTCTTCCATTAACTGTTCTACGATTTAACTTATTAGTTCAGTTTTGGCGCATGTTCACACCTTTTGTTCTACGTGGGTGTCCAGCTCGAATTTTCGCTTCAGTCATTCACACGGAGGTACCTATCAAGTTCATCGTAATGTAGAGTGTGTGTACCTCACTCACCTCTTTCCTATTCAAGTGCAGTCTCACATGCTACGTACTGTTTAAACAATAGTGTAGATAGGTACAGTTTGTAAGGATGTGGCAGTATGTACAGGTCATGAGTGGTTTATGCTACTTGGTAAGGTGGTTAACTGACGGTACATGATGTATACTTAAGTACAAGTAAACTGTACAGGATAGGTACTACATAGTACAAGTACTATATGTGCAGGTATGATGGTACTACTGAATAAGTTACTTAGTACGTACTGTACATACACGATGTTTATCTCAGTTGATGGTACTACTGTACAGGTACTGATGGTATACTGTACAGGTACATGATGTACTACTGTAAGGTACAGATGTACTACTGTACAGGTACATGATGGTACTACTGTACAGGTACATGATGGTACTACTGTACAGGTACATGATGGTACTACTGTACAGGTACATGATGGTACTACTGTACAGGTACATGATGGTACTACTGTACAGGTACATGATGGTACTACTGTACAGGTACATGATGGTACTACTGTACAGGTACATGATGGTACTACTGTACAGGTACATGAGGCAACGGGCAAGCAATTTTATAATTATAAATATCATGATACACAACATGTACAGTTACACATTCTCAAATACTTAACATCACTAGTGCTACACATTACTAGTGATATAATGTCTGAGTGCACACTTACGAGTACTCAGTTTCACGACACACATCATCGTTGTCAATATAAGATTACTCACACACACGGGTACACAATGCAATGATATCACGATACACTATTACGTATTTATACTGCGTCTGGTACATGACTTCAACAGACGAATCACTGTAACAACCTGTCTAACTGTAACGCTGTGATTATCCGTTCTAAGTAAATTTTATCACATGTAACTGAGTTTAATGAATCCTTCAGTAGGACATAATCAGGGTTTATTCAAACATCATGGGAGAATATGTACATTTAAACATTAAAAATTAAATACAGTGAATGTAAGTAATACAGTCCAGTGTTCACACTCACCTCTCATTACAACATTAAAGAGTATCGTATATTTACAGTTTTCAGTGAATTATAAATGTATATACATTGGTACATGGGTTCAGAGTCCTTCGCTACTCGAGTGTTGTTATTGTAAGAATATTTTATATATCATAAACCATTTTATATTTCGCATGAATTTTTATAACAGGGAATATGTATATTTAAACATTAAAAATTAATTCAGTGATCAAGAAAACCAGTGTTTCCCCACCCCTTACACTAAAATACGTATATTCATTTTCAGTGAAGAGAAATCTAAACATTGTGTACATGGTTAGTCCCGGCTCCCGCAGTGGTTGAATATATCTATCACACATAAAATACCTTTATCAACTTTCATATGATTTATCCATTACTTATATACAAGGAATTTGCAAGAGCAGGCGAAATATACACAAACACTATTCTTTGGCTGAAGGAGACTCGAACCTACGAACCTTAGAACAAGGTACGCAGTGCTTAACCAATCTACCCACACTGGACAATACCTTGGAGTCCAGCTTGCGCTAGACTTTGATCCAAGGCAGCCAGCTTTCAGGGAGAAGGCTCACAGCTTTTCATCCATCCCCTGCATGCATCAGCCTTACTAGAGATATTAACGATACCATCCAGGTAGGAACCATCCAGGTAGGAACCATCCAGGTAGGAACCATCCAGGTAGGAACCATCCAGGTAGGAACCATCCTGAGCCATTCGTCATGGCTAGACATGAATGCTGCGGTATTTGGTATTTGGTAGGTCATTCATATAGATGAGAAATAACGTAGGGCATTATTATTTTTACTAATACTTAATCAATTTCAATACTGATATACCTGTTAAACAGAAAATAGCTTGAGTTTTTGTAGATCACTGTCTAAGCATATCATACCATGGCTACACAATACCATAAGTTTCTAGACGATGGAAATACCATACAGAGAGTAAAAACTACAAATTATGGATTTTATCAGCCATTCATAAGGATTTATATGAGGATATTAACAATGGCTTTCATGGGCGAACAGTAGTTCCTTAGTATTAATGTTGCTCCTATAATACTGTATCACCCACTAACTCTGGGGTAAATAACAGCACAAGGTTTACACGCACAAAGTCACCAGTTTGATTCCAATTCATTTTAACAATATTTTTTTCGATGTTTTTTAATTATGGCTTATACGAATATGTGTATGCATGTATGTATATATGTAACTCTGTATGTAAGTATATGTTTAAGTTTGCAAGTATATATGTAACTATGTATGTATGTATGTGTATATGGACGTTTCTATGTATATTTTTATGTATGTAAGCATGTAAATATATATTTATGTATGTATTCATGTATGACTGAATGTATGTATGTACTCACCTATTTGTGGTTTCAGGGGTCGATTCATAGCTTTTGGCCCCGCATGTTGATAATTAGGTATCCCACAAAGGCTAAAATTCCTTCAAGGCATTTGGTAACAGTCTTTATGTACATGCTTGAATAAGGAAATGCAACAGGAAAACCCAAGTATTCATCAGTGAATGTGAGTATGTAAACATTACGAGTCGTTGACAATAGAAGTCACTTAAAGTCAATGCTGAGCCGTCCCATATGGTGGGCAACGGAACTGAGGCTTCAATTCTGTGCATACTATGCAAGATATACTCGTCCTTTTTACGTCTTCTTTTGAGATGGAAGTTTTTTTGATCTCACAAAATGTAAGAGCCGAGTCACTCCAAGAGTACATTAATGAGAGTACATTAAGAAAAGGTCGAAGCATAAAAGGCTCTGGTCAATGTATCAGGGACTGCATTTTCACTGCCAGAGCAATAATTTATAGCGTAGCTAAACGATGATGCTTCCTATCTCTATTCTTGATTTTTTTATTTTCCACTTTTTGTTGTTCACCATAAATGCTACAGAACGTTTGTCTGTGATCAGCATGTAAGTGACTTCTTCAATAACGGCAAATAGCTTCATCTCTACAGCCGAGTACTGAAGCTATATCGCTGTCAAATGTCCTAGACATTCATGCAAAGAGATGGCCAGAATTGATTCAAGACTGCTGAAATAGCAGCTTCAGAGGCCTAGAACACTACTACAAAAGTAGGTACTTATCGACTGGCATCAACGAGTTATTTCTTAAGAAGTTCAGATGCTATCAATGATGATTCTCCTAGTGGTAATGTTTTATTATTTAATAAAAGTTAAATTTTATCTGAAAATTTTGGGATCCATTTGACGTAATAAGCAAATATTCTCTGTGCTCTCCACAGAGATCCTAAATGATGGTCTGTCAGGGTTAAGTGTTATGATGCTATTCCATACAATGACATTATTTGAGGGTACAGATTTTATGATATTATCTATGAAAATATTTTAGAAATTTTCTTCTACACGTCTGTCCCATCGAATGTTGAGCAGCAGCAAATCAATTTGTGACACCAATTGGTATCTTTCAGAACTGTAATGGCTAATAATTCAATATTGTATATTGATTAATAATTTGAGGGTAATCAGTACAGCCTCTTTTCATGTCTGTTAAGGGTGTCTTTCACCACAGCAACCAGAGAATGCCATGGAGAAAAATTACTTCAGTGATGTCTTCTGACAGCAAGTGAGATGTATTTCTCAATGAATAAAAGACCAGTCTTATCAAAGCACCGTGATTTGGTTGCGATGAGTTTACATGGTATGGCAGGTTTGGAAAAGTAATGGCTTGTTAATGAAATGGTGAGAGTGCACAGGATGAACCAGCACAGGAAATATGAGCTCTGGTTTATGTCTCCTGTGCTGGAATGTCAAACTTCCATATTGTTTCTGGAAATCTTTGTCCAAAAGCAGGTGGCAACACAAATGTTTTAAAACTTTAAGGTCAATAAATGGATGCATTTAGCCGTTGAGCCCCAAGATTACATTAGATAATCCGACGGAACTAGTATTTAATGAAACTGATTTAAAGTGAAATCTGTTAACCTGACTGATACAATATCAGATTTAATTTTTAAGCAGCACTTTCACTAATGAAAATATCAGAGTTAAACGAGTCAAATATGCACATCTAATTTGTGTCATTTGCTGTCACTTCAGTAGCTGCATGTGAGAGTATCAGAGGAAATGAAGTGTAATTGCAAATACATAGGAATATACAATGTAGGCGGTAGTACTCACAGTTACCTTTGACCGCCAGATGCTACGCTGCAATTATAGCAGATAGCAGCATGTGCTAGGCATTTGGTTTCTGATTTGAAACTGTCCACCATATAATAACAGTTTTCCTATTTTTGTAGTATAGATCGTAGCTAATGTCAGGTGCCTTAAGACACACTTCCTTTTCCTGAGGCTGCTCAGTAACAACTAATGCAGTAGCGTTAGTTGGAGCAGAATAGGCCGTCCAGTGCCGTGAATAGATCTGATTGTAAGTGTTGCTATATGTCCGTTTGTTAGGCCTCCAAAAACCGTTGGGCGCATGAATGGTAAAAAAATATCTTTGATAAATGTTTCACATTGTCACTGGGTGACTTCACCCACACATCCATAGACTGAGAACTTGACTGACACTCCTACACATAAATAATGATAATGTTTCATTTCTCGAGCCATAACAAATAAATGCAGATACACGCAAAATACTATGAGTAAAATAGGGGTACGAAGGAAAGGCACTAATTATGCAGTTGTATTTTTCGGGTGTATCACGTTTGTTTTTTTTTTATTTAACACCAAATGGCTGCAGAATGTTAAGAGCTCCTATTTCTAATTACCTTAGTCCATAATCCATTCTAATACGACCCTACACTTATGGCCCCCATTCCAGATTTGCACAGGTTTAATCCGTCTCAAACACCCCCTCTTCGACGCTTTTAATTATTCTTTTCACACAAATAGATCATCATGAAATTTATTTATTTCTTAACGCTCAGTATACTATTCAAAAACGCGTTGATAGACTGCCTTTGATCCAGGTCAGGCTCGCCTGATGAAGCATAATAAAAACAGTAATAATAAGATAATTACTACAAGTACACGTACAAGGTAAACAAGGCCTAGCTGACATCAAATGACATACTATTATATAGAAAGCCCCTTGTTATACACACATTTCGGGGCAATTAGTAAATTTTGTCCCCAGGAAGCGATCTACACAAGCCAACTAACACCCAGGTACCTATTTAACTGCGGTGAGTCTTAAGGAAACACGATCCTAATGAATGCGGGCCTGAACACGGATCGACCCCCGGACGGGTGAAAACATATATTCCCTTCCCCCATAGTTAACAGTCAGTCTTAACTCTCCATCAAAAAAATTTCTATGATTTTGAAAACTTACTAACAACGCTTTTCTTCATAGCTTTCCTATACTTACATACGATAAATTTACTTCAAATTTTTATAGACAACAAACAACATACTCCTTTTTTGTATTTTAAAAGATAGTTCACTACATATTCAACGTAAAACACCTGAGTGACACGTATCTTTATTTTCCAAATTTTGACTATTCCTGTGCCGATCAAAGATTATTCCTGAGGGACTTCAAGAGTGTACCTGATTGTTTTTTATTTTAGTTATCATGAAGGCAAACTTTTAAGGTAACTGGCTGAATTATCTTCTTGTTTTTTCTCTCCTTTTGCTTCCTATTCCGAGTCAATGTCGCTCAGAACTCGGGAACCATCATCCAACTGGATTCCCAAGTTTGAACACGTGTTGCGGTAACAACTGTCTCATAAACATTTGGGCAAGAATTCAGGTACGTCTTGCACTGTAACATATCACTTTAGAGGTCACACAAACACATACAGTACAAGCACATATATACAACACCCCTCCGGTTTTCTTCTATTTTCTTTCTAGTTCTTATTCTTGTTTATTTCCCTTTATCTCCATGGGGAAATGGGAACAGAATTCTACCTCCGTAAGCCATGAGTGTTTGAAAGAGGCGACTAAAAATGCCAGGGCAAGGGGGCTAGTAACGTCTTCTCCAGGTTATATTACTAAATGTAAAAGGGAACTTCGTTTTTCCTTTAGGGTCCACCCAGCCTCGGTGGATACGGCCGGTTTGTTGAAAGAAAGAATACTATATATATATATATCTATCTATAATATATATAATATATATATAATATTATATATATATATATGTGTTGTGTGTGTAGTGTGTGTGGTGTGTGTGTGTGTGTGTGCCCACGAACCGAGTGGTAATTGATGCATAACAACACGCGCTAGCCAAGGATTGAAATCCCCATGTTGGTACAGGCTGCCTCATGGGTAAGGCGAGAACCACATGACCGCTTTAAACCACAGGACCACCCAACCCTACAAGAATGTTGCAGCAAGCGCACTGCACCATGTCGAATACTTGGCAACGCAGTGTTTACATATATTTATTATATAATATATATATATAGATATATAAATAGTATTATATATATATATATATATATATATATATATATATATATATATGTCGTGCCGAATATGTAAAACTGGTCAAATTAGCAAGAACTCATTTAAATTGAAGTCCTTTCTGAGATTTTCTCTTATATGGTTTAAAGATATATTTTTTTCATTAATTTAATGTAAAAAATTCTAATTTTCACCAAAAGAATCTTAGAAAACTTACCTAACCTTATTATAACAAGAAACAATTTAATTTAGCCTAACCCAACCAAATATATTTTAGATTTGTTTACAATAATTTAAAAGTACTAAACAAACGCAGTGAAATGTATTATTTTCGTTAGATTCAGAATGATTTTGCGAAATACTGCATACAGAATTTCCGCTTGTCCTATATGGCAAGATGAGCGTTGCTATTTAAGGCCAAATCGCAAGTTCTGCTATTCGGCACGACATATATAAATTATATATATATCTATATATAATATGATATATATATATAAAAAAAAAATATATATAAAATTTAATAAATTATATATATTATATATATTATATATATATTATATATAATGTCATAATATATATATATATAAATATATATATATAATATATATAATATATATATATATATATATATATATATATATATATATATATAGTATGTCGTGCCGAATAGGCAAACTTGCGATCTTGGCTTAAATAGCAATGCTCACGCTTGCCCATATAGGACAGAGTGAAAAAAAAATTTTGTGTATGCATAATTTTCGCCAAAATCATTCTGAACCTAACGAAAAAAAATATAATTCATGTGCTTGTTTGTATAAATTATTGTAAACAAATCTAAAATATATTTAGTTGAGTTTAGGCTAAAATAAATTGGCGCTTTTATAATAAGTTAGATAAGTTTTCTAATTTCCTTTTGGTGCAAAATTAAAATTTTTATATCAACATAATGAAAAAATATATCTTTAAAGTATAATAGAAAATTCAGAAAGGACTTAATTTTAAATGAGTTCTTGCTAATTGACCAGTTTACATATTCGGCACGACATATATATATTATATATATATATATATATATATATATATATATATATATTATATATTATATATAATATATTTATATATATATATATATTATAGGATGGGGTCCACCTCTAGTGTAAATTGTGGGACCCATAGCCTCGGAGAAGTGGATAAAAAGGTTCAAGGAAGAATATTTGGATTTCTTCCTGAAGCCGTTTGAATATTCCACTTCCCCTACCACCAACCCCGATTTTATAATATAGATATATATAATATATATAATATAATATATATATATATATATGATTTATATATATATATTATATAAATATATATATAATATATATATTTATATAGATAATTATATATATATGTATAATGTAGATGAAAGGGGTAAAAGCAGCTGGAACGATGGGATCATGACTGAAATGTTAAAAGCAGGGGGGGAATAGCATATAGTGTTGTGAAGGAGTGGAATGTCTCAGGGTTACACTTGTTAATAAATGAAAGAAAGAGGGAAGGTACACTAAGGATTGACGGAGAGCAATGTATGTCCCTTTATTAAAGGGAAAAGGTAGAGGAGGGGGGGATAAAGTCAAAAGAGATTGTAAAAATTTGAAGATAGGGGAAGGGCACAGAAGACTGCAGACAGAGCTTAGCTAGGTGGCCAAAGACTGCAAACCTCGCTCCAAGGAGAAAATCTTGAGTGATTATAACACGAGCCATGTCTCCGAAGCACACATCAACCAGGTAACTGCTGCACATATGTGGCGCCTCGGCAAACCTGAGAACAGCGTTCCGATACCTTAAAAAGGAAATCTTTCAAACACTGTACACCCGTGTACGGGGGCCCCCATACGGAGTATGCACACCGTTTGGAACCCCGCACTTGATAAAGACGTAAAGAAACTAAGAAAGTGCAAAGTTTGCGACAAGGAGTTCCAGACCTAAGGGGGAGTCTTATAAAAAAGGGTTTAAAGGGGAAAGGGCCTCGCGACACTAGAGGACAGGGGGTCAGGGGAACATATAACGACATAAAAATACTGCGCAGAATAGACAAGGTTGACAAAGACAGGATTTCCGGGGAAGGGACACAGAAACAAGGGGTCACAATTGGAAGTTGAAGACAAAGAACACAGGGATTTTAGGAAGTATTTCTTCTCCCACAGAGAATCAGGAAGGGGAAAAGTTTGGGGAAGCGATTATTGGGCAGGATCCATACATAGTTTTAAAGCAAGGTACGATAAAGCTCACGGTTCAGGAGACTGCCCTAGAGTGACCAGTGAAGAGGCGGGGCCGGGAGCTTGACTCGACCCCTGCAACCTCAACTAGGTGAGTACAACTAGGGAGTATACAACACACCCCAAACGCACACAAAAACAACACAAACCACACACACACCGTGAAGAGGGGGGGCCCGGGAGCTAGGACTCGCCCCCTGCAACCACAAATAGGGGTGTGAGTAAAAAATGGGGAGTCCACAACACAACACACTGTTGCCACACAATAAAAACAAAAAAAAAAGAAAAGTGAGTGTAAAAAGGGTGATCAAAATTACCAGCTTTTGGTTAAAAAGTGAAAGTGGGGCACCGTAATTGAAAATGAAAAAGTTAAAAGCAAAAGGAAAAAAAAAAAATAAAATATACAACAAGGAAGGTGGCATAGGTCTGCTAAGCAGTGACTCAAACAGTTTGTATCCATTAACAAAAAAATGTAACCCGAAATTTAAATGTATTCTGTAACAAGTGAAAAAATGAAACACTTAGGAACCGGGGTGCATAGCTATATGGTTTTAAAAAAACCCGGGTGAAGGATTACAAATAGTGATAGAAGGCCTATTACGACGACACACACAGCCTCTGGGAACTGTCATCACACCGCGCCAGCGCAAGTATTCACCTGTTGAGGTTGCATTTGCAAGATTGAGTTTTGGGCCTGCATCCTGTTAGATCTGGTCACTCACTCCTAAGCCATTTCCAGAATTAGAGTAAAAAACAAAAGGAAGTGCAAGGAGTAAGCGGTAGGGAGGGATAACGTCAGACACTTAACTTTACAAGCTAAATTTTACAACCTAGCTACTTTCTGAATTTTATAAATAGAACGATAAGGTTACAAATTTGATAAGCTGAATTACTGGTTCTACCGGTATTTATTAGCATATGAATACTTAGAAGTGGGGGGAAACACAACATACAACACAAACACACACACACACACACACACACACACACACACAAAACCACAAACCCAAAAAAAACCCCCAAAAAGAAGGGGTGGATCGACTGCATATTTTTGGGCTGCAAAAAGGGGCCCTTTGACACAGTTCCTACAAGAGGTTTTGCAAAAGTGAGGGTCAGGGACCATAACAGGAAAGGCCCTGCAATGGATCAGAGAATACCTGTCAGGGAGGCAACAAGAGTTATGGTACGCACGAGGGGTCAGATGGGGGCCTTGAAAGCGGGTTCCACAGGGGGCAGTCCTAGGCCGTGCTGTTCTTGGATATGTGAACGACAAAAATGAAGGGGTAGACTCAAAAGTTCCTTGTTTTGCAGATGATGGGAAGTTAATGAAAAAATCAAATCGGAAAAGGAAAACAGGACTACAAAAAAACCTGGACAGCTAAAACCTGGGCCACAACTGGGTCCTTGAATTTTTCCCGCCAAAAACAAAGTCAGAAGATTGGGGGGAAGGGCAAAGAAAAACCGCAGACACAAAAGTTTAGATGCCAAAGACGCAAACCCCAAATCAAGGAAAAAAACCCGGGGTGAGTATAACACCGAGCATGTCTCCTGAGGGGGCCCCATCAAACAATAACGCTGCACATCGGGGGCCGGGAAACCTACGGAACGTTCCGATACCTCAGTAAGGATTCGTTTAAGCTCTGTATAAAAACCCCTAGGCAGGCCCATACGGAGTATGCAGCACCAGTTTTGGGAAACCACACCTAGTCAAGCCTCAAAAATTAGAGAAAGTGCAAAGGTTTGCAAAAAAGACTAGCCCAAGCTCGGGATTGTCCACGAAGAAAGGTTAGGGGAAACGCCTGACAACACTGGGGGACGGAGGGTCAGGGGGGGACATGAAACACCCTATAAAAACTTTCGCGAATAAAAAGGT
>NW_026470578.1:0-26897 GCF_026875155.1 Cherax quadricarinatus | reverse complement strand
CAGGGGGGGGAGAAGAGGACCTAGTAGCAATCGCGAAGAGGGGGCCAGGAGCTATGATCACCCCTACCCCCACAAATGGGTGAGTACAAATAGGGAGTTTTGCAACCCCTAATGGGTTCAATGATTATTATTATAAATAATTACTTTTCATTAATTTATATGCTTTTTTTTTGCGAAAATAGCTAAATCGTAAAGAAATTCTTTTTTTTGTTATTTGACTAGTTTCCTTTTTTTAGGTAGGATGTAACTATTATGTGCTCAGTTCAAGTCTTGATTCTAACACTGTAATTACGCTCTTTGCCTTTATTCTCCGGTTTTTCTGTTGGGGGCAGTACTATCACGGAGCTATCACGGATCGAGGGGGGGGTCCTCACCTCGCCTAAATATTGATTGCCCTAGACTCTTTGGGGGTTGGAAAGATTCTTTTCCTTTATTCTTGTTAGTTCTTAAACTCTTTTTCCAGAACCTTGTATAACTTATATTTTCGACGTTGTTGAGGTTGGTGTCGCATAGACACTCGAGAAACTCGGGCCCTAACTATAGCTTATGACCTAATTTTGTACGGTTTCTGTGTTTTACACAGCGGGGGTTTTTCTTATCGAACTTAGATTCGTATTATGGAGTTTGGGATCTTTGGAGGACTCTGATGGTCCCTATTATGTCGTTATTTTATCTCCGTTCCTGATTCTGTTTCATTGCTTGTTAATTGTATTGGGTTTAGCTTCTTTTTTTGTTCAAGCAGACTGTTCTGATTGTCAGTTTCAAGAAGTTATTTATTTGAGGATTTTGTCAGTCACTTTTTAAATCTAGTCAATCTTGAGACAACATCTACTTAGAGCATTTCACCAAACATAAATTTATTGTACTATTTGTAATATCTTATTAAATGTTTAAGTACCCAAAGGTACTTTTAAAAATTTAAATTTTATATGTGCTTTTAACAATACTATTGTTACGAGGAGAAATTAAAATTTTTTTGATTTTTGTATTAATTTTAAATTTTTTTAATTTGAAAATATACCCTTAAACTTAATAAATTTATTAAATTTTTAATTTTTTCTAGTTAGTACCTAGAGTTGTATCCTGAAGCACATGAAAATTTCTGAATTCTAATGGATAACGGGCAAGGATACTGACTAATTGTTACAAAACCCCGAAAGGTGGATGCAAAGGGGGAGTCCTTCTATATTCACTGGGGATCTCTAACTTTTGAATCGCGTTTTTGTAACAAATGGGGGGCCCGTCCGGTTTTTCTTATCCAAGGTTTGGAGAAATGTCCGGAGGGGTCTTGATCCAAGATGTTGGAGAAATTGTCCAGTTTGCATACTGTACTTTTTGATCAAACACTTTGAGTAATTTCCTAATCTGAAGACTTTGGTTTAGTCTTGTAAAACTACCAGGGGGGATGTTTAAATGACTGGTCTCTTGATCCCAAAGGGGATGGAAAACGTTTAGAGTCAGTTTAAGACAACCAACACAAAATTTCCCATTTTGGATTTAGTTTTCCCATAAACCTCTCTCGTATAAAAATTATTTTTGTGATTATGCCAAAGTGAATCAGTTTATTGATACTCTGACTTTGAGTTGAGTACATTAAAACTTCAGACGTGTTCGGCGAGTAGCACAAATATCTCGGTGTGAGAATAACAGTAATTAAACCGCAGAAACTGTCAGAGCGTTAATTAAAGATATATTTTTCTTGCTCTACAGCGATGTATGATTATGATTCAGATTCAGAAAGCTAAGTGTGTCACCAATTAGGAAGTACTTGCCTCTATTTGATGAAGTAGAAGAAAGAGCTCCAACTAAGGCAGAAGTGAGCCTAGTGTCTGAGCCTTGTGTAGCTCAGTGCTCGCTCACTCCTTCACTCACTGAACAATAAGTACAGAGTGTAGTCTGTTAGCTTGACGTCACCTAATCCTAGTACAGTGTATGGTAAACCTTGTTATCTAATTTCTAGGACCCAGATCTAGACTCTCTAGAAGACGGCTGGACGAAGTTGTCCGACCCCTAAGATCCGTCCAGACCATGTTAATTTCTATACTCATCCATTACCCATTGTCCTCTACACGGAAAAGTTTGAGAGGTTTGAACGCATTTATGTGCAAACTGCCCAAATAGAGGCACAAGGGGAAATTGAACGGAGGAGAAGATTTCCAAAGAGAAAATGTTCGTCTGTTAAGACAACAGATGATAGATCAAGGAACCTTTTATGTGCAGAAAGCTCATCAATGGTTCATGAGTTTTTATGAGAGTGACTTAGACACCTATTTTGATGTTGTTCTGCAGAACCAGGACTCGTGCTCATGAACTGGCCACGCGCGTAAGCACTGGGCAACCTTGTTTGCCACACGCTTTCGGACAGGCAAGAGCTCAAACTTGTACTCGCTGCATTACCATTTGCCCAAGTACATAGTTATGACAACTGTCAAACAAAACTTTTCTAGTGACATATAACTTGTTACCTGTAAGGGTATCAGGCGAGCCATTTCGTAAGTTTACAACGACGCACGAGATCAAACTTGTGTAGACTTTGCTAGTGAGAAAAAAGTTTGCATTTGAGAGATGGTTGTAGAGCTGCTAAATGTAACAACTACGACAGCCTTGTTCAGTTGTTACTACACGTAGTTGTTTAACTATTGTATGTCTGCTGGTATACAAGAATTATCTGGTCGATCATACTACTCGGATATTCTGGAAACTACAAGCATTAGCAGACAAATTACGAGATTTCTCACAAACTTGTACGTACTAAAAAACAGAAAGAAAAAAAAATACAAGGTAACTAAAAAATTTGTCCTAGAAGTTGGCAACCTAAATCCAGCTGCTCATTTGCCGGCCTGATGTAATGCTACTGCTAAACTTCTCGTATCTTTACCAGGAAAACTCACAATCCTGAATCTGGTCTCTGTGGCTAGTCAGAAATCTGATATCGAGGACGGAAGAAAGTTAAATGTAAACTTTGTAACAGATAAGGACATGCTGGAGAGTATTGCTTTACAGTTATGAAAGAGTTACGAATAAGCAGTCGGGCGGCTGCGCCCCCACACCACGTCGTATCTCTTCCTGAGCAACAACAAAGGCACCAAAAATCTAGTAATAACATGATCCTACTGTTTTAGATAATGTTACTCAGGATAGTTGACTAGCGTCAGACAAGTGCATCTGACGAAAAGATTGTTCAGCGATGAGTCTTACTTTCAAGAGGTAGAACTAGGATTTGCGATTACATCTAACTGAGATCATTTCTTTTCAAGAGACAACTGCCAGTTATTCACATTATTAAGAGAAGATGTAAGCCCATATAACTGATGAGACCTATTGCAAGACTGTATTGCTGAGAAAGCCTAGGAGGGGCTGTTATAAAAGTGACTCGGGCACAAAGTTTATATTTAAAAAAGCTTATTATACGGGTTATTTTCAGTGGGTAAATCCCGTGGTGTAATTTCCCCATCAGGTTCAGTGGACTTGTTGATAGGTGACTCGATAATCCTTCAGGCCTGGTATATGTAAAGAACCACTTGTTATTGATAAATACAACACTGATGATAATTTTGCCATTGAAGCTTGTAGAGAGAAATATATTTTAATTTCCTTCAAGCGCATTTACTAGAGATATGTCAAAGATTCAACAACCATTTCATGTCTCCTTTTGAGTTAGTGGATGTCAAGGATTTGGGGTTGAATTTGTTGTTTAGTTACGCTCTGCGCCCAGGATCATTAACACTAATTCCCTCCGGTCATCAACCTAGTCATGGACACACTGACGTTTATTTCTAATTCTGATGATTAATCAAGGATCAGTTTGTTGATCAGTCACGGGAAAAGGGAATGAGATATTTTAGCAGTTAGTGAGAGTGAAGCATAGGATCTCGATAATTGTTACTATTATAGTATCGGTCTTTGTAATGATTGGAGAAAAATACATGTAAGATTGTCAGCTGATAGTGTTTCCACCACAGTCAAGATTTGTAGTGTTACTGTTACATTTCGTGAACAAGCCATTGATTTTGTCACAATTGTCACATAGGGGGAATTTTGGGTGTCAGAAGACACTCGTAAACTGGCAAAACATTTTTACTTGGCCCAAAGATGGAGAGAAAACAGTAGTGATCATGTGCGACGTTGACACGTGTGTAAGTGACAGAGGCAAGCCAGAGCCACTCACCTCCACCTGCGCCTCTTATTCCTGTTAGAGAGAATCACCGTGCATGGTGAACCATTCTCAGTCTTATTATTGATTGTGTTGGTCCTTTGCCTTTGGAATTCATAAACTAGGAACCAATACTTATTTTCTATTTTGGAACGCTGCCAACACGCTATACCGAAGCTATTCCTATGACGAAAAAATTAATGCTCGTGCTTTATTGTGAGAGCGCTGTGATATTTGCTCCCAGGTTGGATTGCACGAGAGATACAATCAGATCAGTGATCTAACTTCAACTTCTAAGATCTTTCGGAAGCATTGTCCCACCTAGGAATAAAGGTCTGTACTTTCTACAGTTATCACTACCACAGTCATAAGTGCTACAAAGAGAGATATCATCAGACACTGAGTCAATGATGCGGCTATGTGAGCTTTTTCTAGAGACTGGGATGAGGGTATACTTTATCTTCTGTTCGAAATGAGAGAAAGTGAGCAAAGAAAGTCTCGGAATTTTAGTCCATTTGAATTAATATTCGGACCACCAAGTGCGTGGTCCTCTTGCAAAGTGTTGAAAGACGTGTGGACAGGAAAATCAAATCCATCATTGAGTACTTCACCTTCATTAATGCAGCATCATTTGACTGCCGCTAGGATCTAGCGTCGAAAAAACCTAGTTTCAGCCCATGCTAGAATGAAGCAACATTATGACAGCGTGCTGTCTCTCGTTCTTTTAAAGCAGGAGATAAGGTGATGGCTCGGAAATTAGTACCAGGTCATGCTCTACAAGCCAGGTATGATGGTCCCCTGGAAGTAGTGAAAAAGCTTAGCGACGTAAATTATTTGGTACGTACGCCTGGGAAAAAGAAATCTAATCATGTGTACCATGTTAACCAGCTTAAGGCATACTACGCTAGTCCTCTACCTACTACTTCTATTCTTCCTAGGACAGAGGAAGAAAACGTCAGTCTACCTGACATCTCTAGAGGTATAGAGGTTCGTTTAGAAAATTCAGTGACTCTACAATCACTAGACGATTTTCTTAGTAACCTTGGGATTGATAAAGCTGGTGATATTAAAAACATGATTTTGCATTTCCCTGAATTGTTCGGTGATGTTCCTAAACGTTGTACTCTGGGTGTACATGACGTTGATGTACAGGGAGCATCACCCATTAAGCAATCACCATATAGGATGAGTCCAACAAAGCATAAAGCATTGAGAGAAGAGGTTGATTTTCTGTTATCTCACGGACTTATTGAGCGCAGTAAAAGTCCATGGGCATCTCCCTTTATTTTAGTGCCTAAACCTGACGGTAGTTTTCAGGATGTGCACTGATTAACAGGAAAGTGAAACTCTGTCCACCATGCCTGATTGTTATCCTCTACCTCGCATTAACGACTTTATTGACCGGTGTCAGGAGCCCAGTAAGTCAGGCCGTTTTAGATCTCTTACGAGGCTTTAATCAAGGTCCCCGCTTACTGAACTGCTCAAGAAATATCTGCTTTTAACTGTTCAGATGGATTGTTTTAACTACCCGCTCTTCAACCCCCCCTTCGGCCTATGTAACCGCGCTTCTTCAATCCATCGTATAATGAAACGAGTTGACCCACAACTTAGAAGGAGTAAGAAGCCAACCTTGACGACTTAAGTGGTGTACAGTTGACGAGTGGGGAACAGCACATGTAACGCGACCTCAGAGCATTGATTGCGAAACTGGCGCACTACAATCTTCACAGTTAACTTCGCTAAATGTAGTTTTGGTCAAGCCAAGTTACCTATCTAATGCTTTTGTAATCGTGACAAGGTGAGTTGCTCCTATTGAGGCAAAGGTTTCGTGCAATTTTCTGTAATTTCCCCAGTGCCACAGGAAACAGGAAAAGGAGTAACAGAGATTCCTGGGTATGGCATGAATAATTATCGCAGGTTCTGTCCAAACCTATTTTCGTTTTTGTTTTTTATATATCTTCAGATTTGCAGCTCCCCTCCACTGAGCTTACTAGTAGCAAAGTTCAAGTTCACCTGGACTAGAGGATTGTTCAGACTCGTTCAAAAGGTTTGAAGCGCTTGCTAATCCTCTGCTCCTGTGTTGAAGATTCCTATTTCAATCTTCCCTTCTTTATACATATAGATGCGATGGCTAATGCAGTGGGTGCTGTGCTGCTCCAACAGTCCAACATCCACTGACCTTCGCCATCCATATGTTACTATTCATCTAAGGCTAAAAGCTGGACACCATAAAAATTAAGCCACTATTGAAGAAAGAAGCTCTAGCACCTTGTGTGTCCTTAGAACATTTAGACGAGTATTTGGGCACTTCCCCAATTTAAAATTAAACGTTTCTTTCAGACCCCAATACACTCAACTTATATTAATACCATGAAAAGTAAAAATGCAATGATCATGAGGTGGGCCCTCAGAATCCAACCTTATTCTATTAGTAAAAAACACATAAGTTGGTCCTTGTAATGTAATTGCTGGGGGGGACAGCTCTGTTCCCTCGTCCTTAATAATTATCAATTACATTAAATTAACGTAAATTTATGCCCAAAATACCTTTTCGTTTACTTGCTATGACAAATTCAGTAAAGTAACTTAATCCCTCCTGCCCATATTAAAACGAAATATAACTCATGTCATGTCTAAATTATTATATTATGTATTCACAGTAATGTTGTTAAGGAGGAGACAAGCTGAGTGTTGAGTGAGTAGTGTGGGTGCGGTGTTGAGGTACTGCGTGACGCAACACTGACCTGCCGCAGACCCCCCTTCCTTCACTACACACCTTAAAATCTGTATTCATACTCAGATGATCAAACAGCCCTCGCATTCTCACAACCACTACTTAAGAGTGGAATGCAATCTTTCTCACTATGGATCAGCCTCAATTTGCCCACCTTGTCAGCGCTATCCTGGCTCTACACTGATGGTACATAAACCACGAGGTATACAAATACGATACTGTGTACTTGCCCTAGTTAGGGGCATATCCTAGTGACGGACGCTGTAAATGTAAGAAGTGCTTGGCACAAAGAGACTCTGATTAATATTTATTGATATGAGAAACCAGAACTAATGATATAGAAATCAATTGCAACTCCTAGAGCGACCCTCTTCTGTTGGGGGGGGTGTTGCAAACCCCTGAATGGGTTTACAATGTTTATAGTATATAGTAATTTATATTATCTATTCATTATAATTTTAATATTGCTTATATTTTGCGATAATAGCTAAAATCGCAGAATCTATGACTTTATATTATTATTTGACTGTTATATTTGTTATTTTAGCTATGTTTTAGGATGTAAATAAAATGTTCTCAGTTAAGGCTTGAATTGTCAAACTACTGTAATTATCGCTTGTTCGCTTGTTATACTGCCACTGCCGGCTTCTTTCTGAGTGGCAGTTTGTCCACGATCTAGCACGGTGATCGAGGGGGGTAGGTGGCCACACCTCTCGAGAAAGTATTCGTCTGCTATAGACTCGCTTGCAGGTTGGACCAGCTTGTCTGTCTGACAGTCTGTGTGCGGAGACTCGCTTGCTGTTTGTACAAGATTTGTCTGTCTATTATTCTTTTTAGGGTTCTGTAGAACTTTGTTCACAGAACAATGTACAGACAATAGTGATTTTTCGAGCGTTGTATCTGAGGTTGTGTGTCACAATAGACACTCTGAACATCTCAGGTCCTTACTATAAGCTTCTGACCTAATTTTTGTACTGTTTTCCCTGTGTTTGTCACCAGTCACAAGTTTTTCCTATCTGAACATAGTATTATGGAGCTTTGTAACTGTGTGGAGGATCTGTTAGATTGTCCCTACTTATTGTCGTTAATTATCTCCTTTTCCTGGATTCTGTGTCCCCGCAGGTCGCTTGTAATTGCATTGCATTGGGCTTAGCATTCTTTGTTTGATCAAGCAGACTGTTTCGGGTTGCCATCTGTCCAAGAAGTTAGTTTATTTGAGACTATGTCAGTCACTTGTTTAAGTATTATTCGAAGTCTGAGACATACTAACTAATTAAGAGCACTTACACGCATACACCACACTTGACATATTTGAAATATCTATTAAATTTAATGTACCTGACGGTACTTAAGAATTAATAAATGTGATATGTGCTTTCAGCACAATAATATAGAACCTCGAAGTTGATTTTTATTTTGATTTGCTGTACTTAATTTAATTTATAATATACCTCTAGACAACTTACTACTTAATAAAATTTATTAATTTAATTTCCTCTAGTTAGTAGCCTACCAGTTGTAATCCTAAAGCACTATTGAACCATACTGAATTTTAATGGATAATTGGACAAGGATACTGACTACTTGTTACAGAAAACCCAGTAACGAGGCTGATGCAAGAAGGCAGTCCTTTCTAGTATTCCACTGTAGATCTCTAAGAGCATTTATGAATCGCGTTTTTTGTAACAATGAGGCAGCGCTGGTGGTGGCGCTGGTGGATGATGAGGCAGCGCTAGTGGTGGTGGTGGTGGATGATGAAGCAGCGCTGGTGGTGGTGGATGAAGAGTCTGCAGTGTAGTGGTGACGAATGAGGAGTCAGCAAGTGGTGGAGGTGGAGAATGTTGGGTCCCAGCAGTGATTGTGGTGGTGGATTGAGAAGACAGCAGTGGTAGTGGTTGTTGGTTGGATGAGGATCTGCAATGGTGATGGTGGTGGATGAGAAGGACCAGCAGTG
This sequence comes from Cherax quadricarinatus, assembly GCF_026875155.1. NCBI lineage: Eukaryota > Metazoa > Arthropoda > Malacostraca > Decapoda > Parastacidae > Cherax > Cherax quadricarinatus. Next base: position 18,056 of record NW_026470578.1, on the reverse strand, counting down.
AGGTGGTGGGTTGAAAGAGAAGTCAGCAGTGTGGTGGTGGTGGTATGAAAGACAGCCAGTGGTGGTGGAGGTGGATGAGGAGTCAAGCATGGGTGGTGGTTTGGTGGTGGATTGAGGAGTCAGCAGTGGTGGTGGTGGGTGATGAGAAGTCCGCAGTGGAGGTGTGGTGGTGATGATGATTCTTCATGGTGGTGGGGTGGATGAGGAGTCCGCAGTGGGGTGGTGGTGGATGTAGGAGACAGCAGTGTTGGAGGAGGTGGTGGATAGAAGGATTCAGCAGTGGTGGATGGTGATGGATAAGGAGTCAGCAGTGGTGGTTTGTGGTGGATGGGATGAGGAGTCCCAGCAGTGGTGTGGTTGGTGGATGATGATCAGCAGTGGTTGGTGTTGGTGGATGCGGATTCAGCAGTGTTGGTGGTGGTGGATGAGGATCCATCAGTGGTGTTGGTGTGGATGTAGGTTTCAGGCATAGGTGTGATGTGGTGGTGGATGAGGAGTCATCAGTGGGTGGTGGTTGGGTGGATGAGGAGTCAGCAGTGTGGTGGGGGTGGTGGATGAGAGCAGCATGTTGGGGTGGATGAGGAGTCAGCAAGTGGTGGTGGTGTTGGATGAGAGTCAGCATTGGTGTTGGTGGTGGATGATGAGTCATCAGTGTGGTTTGGTGGTGGTGAATGATAAGTCAGCAGTGGTGGTGGTGGTGAATGAGAGTCAGCAGTGGGTGGTGGGTGGTGGTGGATGAAATCCAGCGTGGTTGGTGGGTGGTGGATGAGGAGTCAGCAGTGGTGGTGGTGGGGGGGGTGGATGAGAAGTCAGCAGTGGTTGTGGTGGTGGATGAGAAGTCAGCAGTGTAGTGGTGGTCGGTGAGGAAGTCAGCAGTGGTGATTAGAAGTCCAGCATGGTGTGAGTGGTGGATGAGAAGTCAGCAGTGGTGGAGGTTGGTGGATGAGGAGTCAGCAGTGGTGTGGTGGTGGTGGATGAGAAGTCATCAGTGGTGTGGTGGTGGATGAGGAGTCAGCATTGGGTGTTGGTTGGTGGTAGGATGAGAAGTGTAAGCAGTGGTAGGTGGTGGTGGTGGATGAGAATTGAGCAGGGTGGTTGGTGGTTGGATGAAGATCCGCAGTGGGTGGTGGTGGTGGAGGATGAGAAGTCAGCAGTGCGTGGGTGGTTGGTGATGGTGGATCAGCAGTTGTTGTGGTGGTGAGGATGAGAGTCAGCAGTGGAGGTGGTGTGGAAGAGGATCAGCAGTGTTGGTGGTGGTGGAATGAGGAGTCAGCATGGTGTGTGGTGTTGGTGGTGAATGAGAAGTCAGGCATGGTGTGGGATGGTGATGAGAGTCAGCAGTTTGTTGGTGGCTGGTGGATGAGAAGTCAGCAGTGTGGTGGTGGTGGATGAGGTCAGAGTGGTGGTGGGTTTTGGATGAGAAGTCAGCAGTGGTGTGGTGGTGGATGAGAAGTCAGCAGTGGTGGTGGTGGTGGTGGTGGTGAGAAAAAGTCCAGCATTGGTGGTGGTGGGGATGAGAAGGTCACAGTGGTGGTGGTGGAGGATGAGAAGTCAGCAGTGGTGGTGGTGGAGGTGGATGAGAAGTCCGCAGTGGTGGTGGTGGTGGATTGAGAAAGTCACAGTGGAAGTGTTCGTGGATGAGAATCACAGTGGTGGTGGTGGTGGATGAGAAGTCCGCAGTTGGTGGTGGTGGTTATATGTGGATGAGAAGTCAGCAGTGGTGAGGTGTGGTGCGAATCTGCAGTGTTGGTGGTTGGAGTGGATGAGAAAGTCAGCATTGGTTGTGGTGGTATTGGTATGAGAAGTCAGCGATGGAGGTGGAGGTGGATGAGAAGACAGCAGTGGTGGTGGTGGTGGATGGAGAATCCGCGGTGTGGTGGTGGAAGTGTATTATAAATCAGCAGTGGTGGTGGTGATGATGAGCACAGTGGAGATGATGGAGGAATGAGGCGTCAGCAGTGGTGGTGTGTGGTGGATGAGGCTTCAGCAGTGTGGTGTGGTGGTGGATGAGGAGTCAGCAGTGGTGGTGGTGGTGATGAGGAGTCCATCATGGTTGGTGGTGATGGTTGGAATTGAGGCAGACGTGGTGGTGGTGTTGCGGTGGTGGATGAATGAGCATCGCTGGTTGTATGGTGATGATGAGGCAGCGCGGTGGAGGTGGATGAGAGCAGCGCTGGGTGTTGGTTGTGGATGATGAGGCAGCCGCTGGGGGTGGTGGAGATTATTGAGGGCAGCGCTGGTGGTGGCCTGTGAGTATGATGAGTGGCAGCGCTAGTGGAGTTGGTGGGGGAAGATGAAACAGCGCAGGTGGTGGTGGATGAAAGAGTCAGCAGTGGTAGTGGTGATGAAATGTGAGGAGTCAGCAGTGTGGGTGTGAATGTGGAGTCAGCCTGAAGGTGGTGGTGGATGATAAGTCAGCAGTTGTGTAGTGGTTGGTTGGTGGATGAGGAGTCAGCAGTGTGTGAATGTGTGGTGGAGGAGGAAAGTCCCACAGTGATGAGGTGTGAGAATGGAGAAGTCAGCATGGTGGAGGTGGGGAATTAAAGTCAGCAGTGGTGAGGAAGAGGAGTACTTGCAGTGGTTGTGGTGGTGGGTGGAGGGATGAGGAGTCATACAGTGGTGGTTGGAGGAGGATGAGGATTCAGCATTGGAGGTGGTGGTGGATTAGGAGTCCACAAGTGGTGGTGGATGGAGTGGATGAGGAGATCAGCAGTGGTGAGTGGTTATGTATGAGGAGTCAGCAGTGGTGGTGGTGGTGGAGAGAGGAGTCACAGTGGTGGTGGTGGTGGTGGTGGATGAGGAGTCAGCAGTGGATGTGGTGTGGATAGGAGTCACAGTGGTGGTGGTTGGATGGAATAGAGTGATTCAGCAGTTGAGTGGTGGTGGTGATTGAGGAGTCATCAGAGGTGGAGAGGTGGGAGAGAGAGTCATCTAGAGGTGGTGGTGTTAATGAAGGAGTCAGCCGAGGTGGTGGGAGGTGGAGAATGAAAGTACAGCAGTGTTGGTGGTGGTGGATGAGGAGTCATCAGTGGTGAGTGGTGGTGGTGATGAGAAGTGCATCAGGTGTAGTGGGTTGATGGGATGAGGAGTCAGCCGTGGTGGTGGTTGGTGGAAGCGAAGTCATGCAGGGTTGTGGTGGTGTATGAGAAGTCAGCCAGAGGTAGTGGTGGTTTCCGGCGATAAGTCAAGCAGTGTTGTGGTGAGTGGGTGGATGAGAAGTCAGCAGTGGTGGTGTTGGTGGATGATAAGTCAGGCAGTGGTGTGTGGTGTGGATTAGAGTAGCAGTGTGGTGGTGGTGGTGGATGAGAAGTCAGCAGTGGTGGTGGTGGTGGATGAGGAAGTCATCAGTGGTGGTGGTGGTGGTGGAATGAGAAGACAGCAGTGGAGGTGGTAAGTGGATAGGAGTCAGCAGTTGTGGTGGTTGGTTTGAGGATGATGAAGTCCAGCATGGTGTTGTGGTGGCTGGATGAGTCAGCAGTGTGGTGGAGGTGGTGGATGAGGAGTCAGCAGTGGTGGTGGTGGTGGGAGAAGAGTCAGCAGTGTTGTGGATTAGTAGTCAGCAGTGGTGGTTGGGGAGGTGAATGAGAATGTCAGTCAGTGGGGTTGGATGAGGAGTCAGCAGTGGGTGGTGAGGTGGTGGTGAGAGAAGTCAGCATTGCGGTGGGTGGAAGAGGAGTCAGCAGTGGTGGTGGAGGTGGATGAAAATCCGGCAGTGGTGGTGGTGGTGATAGAAAGTCAGCATTGGTGTGGTGGTGGTTTGATGAGAAGGTCAGCAGAGGTAGGTGGTGGTGGAAGAGAGCAGCAGGTTGTGGAGGAGGAGATGAAAGTCAGCAGTGGTGGGTGTGGTCGGAGATGAAATCACAGGGGTGGTGGAGGTGCTGCGAAGTCAGCAGGGTAAGTGGTCGTGGAGAGAAGTCAGCAGATGGTTGTGTGGTGGAATGAGAAGTCAGCAGTGTTGGTGTTGGTTGTGGCTGAAATCAGCAGTGATGGAAGTTGGTGGATGAAAGCAGCAGTTGTGGTGGTGGAGGAATGAGAAGTCAGCAGTGGTTGGTGGAGGTGTGAAGAAAGTCAGCAGTGGTGGTGTGGAGGAGTGAGAAGTCAGCAGAGGTTGTGGTAGTGGATGAAAAGTCAGCAGTGGTGGTGGTGTAGTGGATGGAAGTTTCACAGTGGTGGAGGTGGAGATGAGAAGTCAGCCGAGTGGTGTGGTGGATGAGAAGACAGCAGTGTATTTGGTGGTGGATAGATAAATCAGCAGTAGGTAGTGGAGGTGATTAGAATTCAGCATTGGTGGAGGGTGGAGGATGAGAAGTCAGCAGTGGTGGGGGGTGGAAGAGAAGTCAGTAGAAAGAGGAAGTGGTGTGGATGAGAAGGTCAGCAGTGGTGGTGGTGGTGGATGATAAAATCAGCAGTGTGGTGGTGGTGATGAGTAAGTCACAGCAGTGGTGTGTGGTGTTGGATGAAGAAGTCACAGTGGTGGTGGTGGTGTGTGTGGATGAGAAGTCAGCATTGGTGGGTGGGTGTTGGTGGAAGAGAATTCAGCCAGTGGTAGTGGACGTCTGGTGAGAAGATCAGCAGGTGTGTGGTGGAGGGAATGAGAAGATCAGCAGTGGTGGTTTGTTTGTGTATGAGAGTCAGCAGTGGTGGTGGTGGTGGATGAGAAGTCAGCAGTGGTGGTGGAGTGGTGAGAAGTCAGACAGTGGTGGTGGTGGTATGGATGAGAAGTCAGCAGTGTTGGTGGGTGGTGATGAGAATCAGCAGTGGTGGTGGTGGTGATGAGAAGTTCCTCAGTTGGAGATGGTGGAAAGTGGGATGATTAATCAGCAGTGTAGGTTGGGTGGTGGAATGAGAAGTCAGCAATGGTGGTGTTGGTGGATGAGAAGTCAGCAGTGTAGTGGTGGTGATGAGAAGTCAAGCAATGGTAAGTAGGTGGTGGATGAGAATCCGCAGTGAGTGGTGGTGGCTGAGAATCCAGCCTTGGTAGTTGTTGGTGGATTGTGAGAAGTCCGCAGAGGTAGTGTGGTGGACTGATAAGTCAGGCAGTGGTGGTGTGGTGGTGGATGATAAGACACAGTGGTGTGGTGGTGGATGAGAACTCAGCAGTGGTGTTTGTGGATGAGAAGTCAAGCATGGTGGAGGTGTGGTTGGATTTAGTAAGACAGCAGTGTGGGTGGTGTGGATGAGAATCATCAGTGGTAGGTGTGGGATGAGGAAACTCACATGGTGTGGTGAGTTGTGGATGAGAACTCAAGCAGTGGTAGTGGTGGTGGAATGAGAAGTCAGCATGGATGTGGTGGTGGATGAAATACAGCATGTATGGTGGTTGTGGATGAGAAGTCAGCATGGTGGAAGGTGTGGATGAGAAGTCGCAGTAGATGGTGGGTGGTGGATGAAAGTCAGACAGTGGGGTGGAGGTGGATGAGAATCAGGCAGTGGTGGATGGTTGGGAAGAGAAGACAGCAGTGGTGGTGGTGGTGGATGAGAAAAGTCAGCAGTGTTGGTGGTGTTGGGATTAGGAAGTCAGAGCAGTGGTGGTGGTGGTGGATGAGGAAGTCAGCATTGGGGGGTGGAGGTGGATGAGAATTGCAGCAGAGATGGTGGTGGATGTGATGAAAGAAGTCAGGCCAGTGGTGGTGGTGGTGGAGAGACTCAGCAGTGGAGTTGGTGAGTGTGAAATGAAGTCAGGCAGTGGTTTGGTGGTAGAAGAGAAGTCAGACAGTGATGGTGTGTGGAGGATTAGAAGTCAGAAGTGGAGGGGTGGTGGAAGAGAAGTCAGCAGTGGTGGGAGTGGTGGATGAGAAGTCAGTCCGTGTGATGGTGGAGGTGGATGAAGAAGTCAGCAGAGGTTGTGGTGGAGGATGAGAAGTCAGCAGTGGGTGGTAGCATGCTCTGAAATGCATAAGATGTTGAACGTACACTTAAACACTTTCCTTCATTTGCAAATATTCGATGTTATCCGACTTACTATTACCAATGTTTTTCCATGTCCCACTTACCATTGAAAGACCAAAAACAATGTTTTTATATTTTAATCCTAAACAACCAGCAGGAATAAGTCAGCGAGTGACAGTTCCAGCAGCCGCCGGCACTGCCACTCACTTTCAAATCCACGTTTGTTTGATAATTCCTTGTTGTATTCATACTGAAATTCAGCCGTTCCCAATTTCTATAGAGCGTTTGTCCCCCTTCCTTTTCTTACATCATTTCAACCATATGGAAATCGAAACCCGTAATAGTTGTACACCACCTGAGGACATGTAAAGGTTACAATCAGTTTTGATCAGAGAGAGGGATAACTCCAAATCAAGAGCAGCCCCATTGAAGAGCACTTCGCAAATTATCCAACCTATTACTCTGATGAGTACATTCCATTAATTTGCGATGCACTTTTGACTTGGTGTACCGTGGTTAAAATGTTGTTCCTAAAACTTATTACAATTATTATATATCTACTGACCCACTCTTTTCCCCAGTGGACACGAGGTTTCATGTCGTTTTAATAATGTCCCGTAGCTTCATGTTTTGTTTTAAGCTCCGCGAGAAGATACTACGCAGAGAAACCCAGACTTTGGGAAAGCAATCCTGGACGAAAAACTCAGCAATAAAAGGTTTTTCTTCTCCTCAAACAGTGTCACTCGTCACACCTGTTGGCATTTTACACTATCGTTTATAATTTTGCTCCGACAACAATTCGGTAGAAAAGTCGTCAATTTTCTAGATGCGGTTCCCTCTTTTTCCCAGTTGTCAGGCATACTTTAGGTTCGTCCTCTGACGTGAAGTGCAGTCTTGAAGGATCCTGTCTAACTCGTCTGGTGTGTGTGCTTTCTTGAAAGATCCCTGTCCTTGGCTCCTTAAACCTTGTTTCGGCGTAAGTGCCGCCTGACTCCTCAAGGTTCTCCTAATATCAAATGAAAGTCTTAAGGATCCCCGGTCTAGGCTTCTATTCTCAAGCATCATCTAACATGTTGCTAGTTATGCATATTATACGTTGCTGATTTTTTAGTGCTCTGTGTGTGGCCTCTGGTGAGAGGCTCGGTGTGAATGATTACCCCTCGAGTCTCTCTTGTCATAATCCAATTACATCTGTTCATTTTTCCAGAAACATCATCCCCGCGGACCTGGTCTCAGGCTAGACAACCGAATATAGAAATAAAATATTATATAATACGAGTTATTATAAGAAACAAGAAGAAAGCCAATTATCTTGAATAAAAGAAGTTTAACCTACTGGTCCCTATGAGATTAATGGGACAGGAGAATAGAGAACGGCATTCATGCCTAGAGTGTGAAAACGTTTAAAACAGATCCTTAACAGGTACGTATGAGGTGTCGTGTGGTGTGTGTTAGTGTGTGTGTGTGTGTGTGTGTGTGTTGGTGTTGTGTGTGTGTTGTGTGTGTGTGTGTGTGTGAAATATTGTGGCGTGTATAACGTGTTCGTGAAAACGTGTCAGCATTTATCACCATGACTAAAAACAGATTCCTCGGTACTGTATAAAACACACGAATCCCCTAATGATCACATAACACTTTCACTACTCACCTCAGCAGAAGATAGCCGTAACAAAGGCGCGACAGAAACATGCCTGTCTGTCGTACTGCTGTTTTCTAGTAAAAAGGCTTACCGACCTTCATTATTAATTATTAATTAATGTCAATATTATTATTATAATAATTATATTATTATAATATTATATTATTATTATATTATTTAATTTAAAAACTCTATAACAAAGAGAGTTTTGGGTCAGTTTTAGCTAATATAGGTTCATTTGGTAATTGCAGACAGACTCACTCTATACTGTACTCGAAGATTAACCGTCAACTAAAAAGCAGCCAAATTTAGCAAATAAATACAAGTTCTGCGTGTATAAGAAAATTGTGCTTGAGCGTTCCGCAGCCATCAGTGTCATGCATAATACGACCTATATGTTTTGTATGGAGGCAAGCGTCAACAATAAAGACTGAGAGGTCGTCCCCCCCCCCCCCGTCGTACTGTAGCTGGAGTAATTCACAAGTAACCCACACACTATAAATTTAAAAATGTACGACTTAATAATACTCCAGGATGAAACGTTTAATTTTCATTTCCAATTTGTAGATTATTGGCGAAATAACCCTCAATGTATGAAAAGGTCTCGCTTTGCCAGGGCATAACACGGATCGTGCCATATAATTACACCGAGCGTGAGGGAGGATGAAGACGTAGGCAAAATCCGAGCCGGGGCAGCTTTATGTGACAGTTAATACTACCTCCACCACTAGCTCCTTCTGTAATCGCCACAGGAACGTAAGATCCTGGGAGACCTTTCTGCATAACGCGTGCTCTAATGTGCTGCAGGGAACCACTAAACAGCCAATCATAAACCGTGTGAATATATGTTTTGCTGGGTAATGAGAAAGCGTGGCGGTGTTAGACACCCGCTGAGGAACGATTATTGGTGGTAATCCTGTACTAATGGTCACAGCTCCACGTCATGGCTGCTTTCCTTTCTTACTCTCTCGCTCTCCTCTTGCCTGCTTCTTTTATTATCTGCCCTCTGACCTGCCCTCTTGCCTGCTTGTCCAGTTCTCTCCTCTCTCTCTCTCTCTCTCGTCCTCTCTCTCTCTCCTCCGTCTCCTCTCTCTCTCTCTCCTCTCCTCTCTTCTCTCTCTCACCGCCTCTCGTCATCACTCTCTCTCTCACACACACACCCTATTATCTTTAATTCGTATCTGTGTACAATAGTAAATATTCTTCCTTGCCCTCTTGTCTCCATGTCTCTCTTCTTGCCTGCATACCATCTTAAATGCACACGTGCTCCATCTTGAATACACTCTTCCTTGCCTATCATATAAAATGCATTCCTCCCTGCCTGCTATCTTTAATACCCTCTTGCCTGCCCACCATCTTGAACACTCTTGTGTCTGTCATCTTACAGTCATTTTTTTTCTTTCAGCATATTAGAAGTCTTTTCAACTTACCTGTCGAAGGTAACAAAATTCTAATTACTATTATTAATTACGTATAGTTAAGTGTTTTTTCCTTCAATAGAAGCCATGGAAACTTGATTCGATGGTGAGACACTTGAACTAAGAAAAAGGGAGGAGTTTCTCTTAATTGGATCAAACCTTATAACTGCCATTCCAACGTAGCATCATAGGCCCGCTACAAATTTATCATTCCCTACTAATCCTACGACAAAGACTGAAAAATGATATAACAAATAGCTATACAATACAACTAAGAGGACTCCAAACAGATGCGTATATTGGTATAGTGAAATCTGAACAGTACAAGGCGAGAACAGATGGTTTGCCCCGAGGCTAGTGTGGATTATATAGCAATAGTCTGGTAATGGGAATAATCCTATATCTGTCTGCCTCAGTGTTGAGGAAACTAATGGTTGGTGAATGTAGGAAGACGACCATTTATTTGGCCACATAAAGGAAAGAGATCCGATCGAAATGTAGCATTTTGTAAATAATAAAAATGCGCGGTGAACGGTATCTATAAGTGATAGCTGGGGAGGTACTGCGCAAACAAACCTTGTAATTTTTATTACTGACCAGCTAGTATAATTTCTGTGATAAACAAGTGTATGTACACCAAGGGATGTGGATTATTAGTATATATATAATCAAAAAGAAGCGCTAAGCCACAAGGGCTTTAATACAGAGAAACATCCCGGGATAGGGAGACAGTGTTTAGCCAGCAGCAGTTTGAGGGCAGCTGCAGCTTGAATTATTTAAACTGGGTGGAAAGAGGAAGACATTGATTGTGTGTGGCGGATAGGGCAAACAGATTTGTTACTGAATTTAGGGACGGAGAATGAAAGAATTAGCCAGGATAGATCAGGAAAACAATTCAGAAGAGAAGATAGCTAGTAAGATACATTTACAGATAAAAACAAAGTAATATGGGACAAAACAAACAGAGAGAAGCAAGGCAAAAAAAAAAAATTAAGGCTTTTCTATCTGTAACACATAACCGAAGTACCAGAAAAATCAGCAACAGGTCTATAAGTATAAAATTGATGTTAACATAAATTTCACAGTACATGTTTATAGTTAGTGCCATGACGACATAATCGAACTCAGAAAAGACGTTTATCACATAAATATTAATCTGCTGACATGTCATTGTTGCAGCGGATCGTTGCACAAGTCGTGGAGGGGTGAGTGAGCTGCATATCTAAAAGGGAGGAGAGTGGATGGATTTTCTTGAGTGAATGTTTGGTAGACGAGTGTGGGGTGTGTGATGGTGGGTGGGTTGTTAGGCGACCGGTGGGTGGGAAGACGGCTGGATGATGGGCTAGTATGTGGGTGAGGTGTTGTGAGGATCAACCACTGTCTCCTTCCACTCTATTTTCCAAGCACCTTCATCAGTTTATTCATTTCTCGTACTCAAACTAACCCAATATTTGACAACTGCTATATAATAAGAGAATATTTAAACTATACTAGACTTCTCAACTGAATAAAACGAACACAATAAACGACTGTTGCAAAATTAGCTGTGAGGTTGTCTTGATAGAAAGTGGAAGGGGTCTTTCTCAGTGGTGGAGTCTTTGGTAGACGTACCGGTAGGAGGGATCTTCCTCAACTGTGTGGTCGGAGGATGATTTTTCTCAATGTTGGGAAGTTCCAATCTTCTCCTGGCCATCTTTACTCGTGTTAGCATCAATAAAGTCGAATTCTTTAGCTGATATATTTCTGTTGACAGTTCTATTGACAGTTCTGGTGACAGTTCTACCCCGGCCGAGTGGAAACATTTCGACGCTTTTCCTTACACCTGTTATCCTGTTCACCTAATAGGTACCTGAGTGTTAGTCGACTGTGTGGGTCGCATCCTGGGGGACAAGATTAAGGACCACAATGGAAATAAGACAGTCCTCGATGACGCACTGCCTCTCTTGGGTTATCCTGGGTGGCTAACCCTCCGGGGTTAAAAATTCGAACAAAATCCTATCTTATCTTATCTTCTTATCCCCAGCCATGATACCTACATATTCAACCTGGGACATCCCTGGGTAATAGCCTCGTCCTAGTTAACCCCTCTGGGTACTAGCCTCGTCCTAGCCAGACCCCTCTGGGTACTAGCCTCGTCCTAGCCAGCCCCTCTGGGTACTAGCATCGTCCTAGCCAGCCCTTCTGGGTACTAGCCTCGTCCTAGCCAGTCCCTCTTGATACTAGCATCGTCCTAGCCAGCCCTTCTGGGTACTAGCCTCGTCCTAGCCAGTCCCTCTGGATACTAGCCTAGGCTTACTCTGTATACGCAGCTCCAACACCGCCCTGCCCTCCACCGCCCTGCCCTCCACCACCCTACCTTCCTCAACACATAATTATCCCCCACTGTCACCAGACTTTACATACACATTAACTTTCATTCCTGTGAGAGTAATTAAACTTTATCCTGGACATTTTAGAAGGTGAGTGACTGTAAGTGCCTTAATGATGGTATAATAACCTTTCGTAGTAGCGTTAACAATTGTCTGTGCAGAGAAAAGTTCTTTGTAGCCAGGGTAATGTGATTACGTCATTACTGCAGACATGAGGAACTCTAACAAGCGATCACCGATACATAAGAGAGAAGGAGCACTGCTACAGGCCTACTGGCCCATGCTAGACTAGTTCAAGTTCCACTCACTTAAGAAGGAAGGAGCACTGCTGCAGGCCAACTGGCTCATGCTAGGCTAGTCCAAATCACACTCACCTAAGAAGGAAGGAGCACTGCAGCAGGTCTACTGACGAAAAAATAAACACAGAAGCAGTATTGACAACGTGACTTAATAAAGGTAAGACACATATGCAACAGCTAGGTATCTTTATTATGAAACGTTTCGCCTACACAGTAGGCTTCTTCAGTCAAGTACAGAAAAGTTGATAGAAGCAGAAGATACTTGAAGACGATGTAATCAGTCCATCACCCTTAAAGTTTTGAGGTGGTCAGTCCCTCAGTCTGGAGAAGAGCATTGTTCCATAGTATGAAACAATATGGAGAAGAAGTGACAGGATGGAGCTTTTATAGCGCCAAGAGGTGAGACGTAGGTCACTAGGTGAGGTAAGAACATCTGAGTTCTTACCTCACCTAGTGGCCTACGTCTCACCTCTTGGCGCTATAAAAGCTCCATCCTGTCACTTTTTCTCCATATTGTTTCAGACAACGGAACAATGCTCTTCTCCAGACTGAGGGACTGACCACCTCAAAACTTTAAGGGTGATGGACTGATTACATCGTCTTCAAGTATCTTCTGCTTCTATCAACTTTTCTGTACTTGACTGAAGAAGCCTACTGTGTAGGCGAAACGTTTCATAATAAAGATACCTAGCTGTTGCATATGTGTCTTACCTAACAACCTGTCGGTATTTTATACCATTTTATTGTTCAGTGACTTAATAAAGTTCACTGTGTGGACGAAACGTTGTCGATAAAGGATCACATTATACTACTTCTGTGTTTATTTTTCCATTATGTCGGTATTTTATACCATTTATTTCCAGGTCTACTGACCCATGCTAGGCAGGTCCAAGTCACATACATGACCTGTGGTGTTAGTAGGCCAGGTCAATGGTGGTGGTGGGAATATTTTGGGGAGGGGGCTTTTTGGGTGGGGTGGGGAGGGGGGGGAAGGACTGGGCGAGGAAGGGGGAGAGATGTAAGGTTGGTGTGGGGGATGACGGGGAGGGCGGTTTTGGGGTGGGCGGCAGAGGGGGCCCCCAACCCCCTATCCTTTGTTCGGCCGCTTTTCCCTTTTTTTAATGTCTCTGCCACCCAAAAATTGATGGCCCCTGCTGGGGACGTAATGAATCTCCCCCCTCCCCTTTGGGCCACATGGTTGAGGGGGTTTAAACCCGAGAGACACTGGGGGGGACAAAACCCCGGGGCCCACACACTGGTTTAGGAAAAACCCGGGGGCACACCCACTGGTTGAGGGACAAACAGGGGAATTTCATACTTGCGGGGTGAAACCAGGGGGCATTTATATTGCTGAAAGGGAAAAAAATAGGGGCAAAACACTTTTGGGTTGAGGGGACAACCGGGGGGCATACCCTACTTGCTGGGGACAACCGGGGGCACACACATGGTTGAGGGACAACTAGTGTGTCGGATGGTGGAAATTGGAGGGTTGGGGTGGTTTGGGTTGGTGGGGCGGGGTGGTTAAATTTGGGGGGGGCTGGGTGGTGGATTTGGGGGGGCTGGGGGTGGTGGATTTTTTGGGGGTGGGTGGTTTGGGTTGGTGGGGCTGGGTGGGGGATTGGTGGGGGCCCCGGGTGGTGGGGTTTGGAGGGTTGGGTGGGGATTGAGGGTTTTGGGTGGTGGTTTGGGGGGTCCCGGGGGGGTGGATTGGTGGGGCCCGGGTGGTAGAATTTGGGGGGGCTGGGTGGTGGATTGGGGGTTCCCGGGTTTGGGGGATTGGGGGTCTGGGGGGGTGGATTGTAGGGTTTTGGGTGGGGGATTGGAGGGCTGAGTGGTGGATTGGAGGGTTTTTGGGGGGTGGATTTGGGGGGGTTTTGGGTGGGGATTGGGGGTCCCGGGTGGTGGAATTTGGGGGGTTTTGGGGTGGTGGTTTGGAGGGTTCCCGGATGGTGGGTTGTTTGGGTTCTGGATGGTGGATTTGGAGGGTCTGGGGGGGGGGATTTTAGGGTTTTGGGTGGTGGATTGGAGGGTCTGGTGGTGGGTTTTTTTGGGGTTTTGGGTGGTGGATTGGGGAAACTGGGTGGGGGATTGTGGGTCGGGTGGGGGGGGAAATTTGGGGGGTTAGGTGGGGGGTTGTAGGGTCTGGGGTGGTGGGGTTGGGGGGGTTTTTGGGTTTTGGGGGTTGTAGGGTCTGGGTGGGGGATTTTGGGGGGTCCCGGGTGGTGGATTGTGGGTTTTGGGGGGGTGGGGTTGGAGGGTCTTTAGTGGTGGATTGGAGGGTCTGGGGGGGTGGATTGGAGGGTCTGGGTGGTGGATTGGAGGGTTTCCCGTGGGGTGGATTGGAGGGTCTGGGTGGTGGATTGGAGGGTCTGGATGGTGGATTGTAGGGTCTGGATGGTGGATTGGAGGGTCTGGGTGGTGGATGAAGGATGATCTGGCTGGTAGTTCTCCACCTCAGAGACGTGTAAAGCTCCCTGATAAAGCTTCGCAATATCTAAGCTGTGTAAAAAAAAGTTTATTCTACAACGTGTGTGGTATAAACCCTAGCTTATGCCGCACGTTTCGGTCCCAGGACCGAAACGTTTCTTTTAATAAACGTGTCTTAAGAACATAAGAACATGAGAAAGAAGGAACACTGCAGCAGGCCTACTGGCCAATGGTCTTATTCAACGTTGTTTAGTAAGACACATGTTTACACACGTGTCTTATTAAACAACGTGTTTCTTGTTAGGTAAAAGGGCACAAGTGCAACTAACGTGACATTTTATTGTGGCAACGTTTCGCTCTCCAGGAGCTTTATCAAGCTGAGGTCAGGTTGCTGGGTGACATGTACAGTGTTCTGGAAAGGTTTTCCAGCATTAACTTCAGATTTTGTGATGCTAAGTGTGTGTGTGTGTGTGTGTGTGTGTGTGTGTGTGTGTGCGTGTGTGTGTGTGTGTGTGTGTGTGTGTGTGTGTTGTGTGTGTGTGTTTGTGTGTGTGCGTCCTTTAAAACACCATCTTCTTGCCTGTTATCTACTTTCGGGGATTTCGACTGTCCAGTCTATTAGATATGCAAGGTGACACATGTACAGCGTTCCTACAGCCGTCCCCACACACAACCAACCCACACCAAACAAGTCTCCATCGTAACCACCCTTATCACAGCCAGCCTTACCACAACCATTGTAGCTATCCCCAAGACAACAGTTATCCCCACCGCCACAGCTATTCTCACCGCCACCATCACAACAGCTACCACCATTTTCTAGGGTCAGTACTTTGACCAGTACTGATTCTTGTGTATGTAAACGACTTGACTGAGGAAATCGAGTCAAAAGTGTACCTGCTCGTAGATGTGAAACTAATAAGAATATTGAGAGGAACAAACCAGGAAATATTGCAAATGGATCTGGACAAGTTGCATGAATTTCCTGACAAGTTTAACCCCAGTAAATGCAAAATTATGAAAATCAGGGAAAGGCAAAGACGACCGGAAGCAAGAGTACAGGTTTAAGGGATTAAGGTTTAAACCTCCCTGAAAGAAGGATCACGGGGTGAGCATAGTTCCAAGCATCTCACCTGAGGCTCACATCAACTGGATAACCACTGTAGGAAACGCAAGGCTGGCAAATTTAAGGAATGCTTTCTGAATATTAACAAGGAGGCATTCACAACTTTATATACGGCATATGATAGGTCCATCTTGGAGTATGAAGCGCCAGTATGGAACCCGCATCCGGTAAAACATGTAAAGAGAGCATGAAAAAGTGCAAACATTTGCTCCGAAACTAATCCCAGAGCTGAGGAATGGAAGCCATGAGAAACTGGAGGAGCTAAACCAACTAACATTAGAGGACAGAAAGCTCAGAGGTGACATGATTACGATGTACAAAATGCTGAGACGAATTGAGAGGGTCGAGAGGGCGAACCCGTTTGAGAGGCGGGTCTCAGGTACACCGGGACAGGTGGAAGTTAAAAATACATGAAAGTCACAGGAATATTAGGAAATGCTACTTTTGCCTTAGAGTTGAAGAAGTGGAACGACCTTGGCAGAAAAGTTAAGAGGAGGAAACCACACATAACTTTAAGAATAGTTATGATAGGGCTCACACAGCCAGGAGAATGTGAACCCAGTAGCGGCCATCGTAGAAGCGGGGCCAGGAACTGAGATCTGACCCTTGGTAAGTGAGTATAGCCACTCCCACCATTATTACCACAGCTACCACAGCCACTATTACCACTACAACGCCCACACCTCAACCAGCCACACAATAATAACCAGACACACCACAACAACTAGCCCAACCACAACAACCAGCCACACCACAACAACCTCCCACACCACAACAACCTCCCACACCACAATAACCAGCCACACCACATCTGCCCCAGCCCTCCTTGCACTAAATCACTGGCCCAATACCCCGCAGGAGAATCGGAGGCACTATGTCATGTGTTTGGCTCCCTCCTTCCTCATTATAATATTGAATTCCCACAGGAGCAATTTTTCCGTGTTGCGGCCCACCCTGGTGCGCCATTATTGTCCGACTGCTCTAATCCGTTTACCAGGATTTCCACTTTGCATAATTTATGGCCGTATGCACACACCCACTGAAGCAACGTCTCGAACTCTCAGCTTCTTCAAGACGCGCTGAATCCAACCTCTGGAACTCTCAGCTTCTCCAAGACACGCTGAATCCAACTCCTGGAACTCTCAGCTTCTTCAAGACGCGCTGAATCCAACTCCTGGAACTCTTAGCTTCTTCAAGACGCACTGAATCCAACCCCTGGAACTCTCAGCTTCTTCAAGACGCACTGAATCCAGCCTCTGAAACTCTCAGCTTCTTAAAGGGACGCACGGGAACCCAAACCCCCTGGAACTCTCGTTCTTAAAAGCGCCATGAATCCAACCCCTAGAACCCCTCGGGCTTCTTCAAGTTGCACTGAATCCACCCTTAGGAAACTTCGGCTTCTTCAAGATGCACTGAACCAGCCTCTAAAAATTTTCCAGCTTCTTAAAGGGGACGCACGGGGAATTTAAACCCCCTAAAAACTCCCCAACTTCTTAAAAGACGAAATGAATCCAACCTTTAAAAACTCTCAGCTTTTTTTTAAAGGAGGGCCCCTGAACCCAACTCGGGAAAAATCTCAGTTCTTCAAGAGGCGCTGAATCCAGACCCTCGGTTCCACTTTTAGCTTCCTCGGGAAAACCCCCATGAAAAAACCTCTTTTCCCTTTTAAAGCTCTTGTTTTTTTAAAAGACAGTAAAGCAGCACCACGATTCCAACACTTTTTCCCAAAAACCCTGCCCCCTTGGATTAAAAAACCAATCCCCCTAAATTGTCCGAATCCAAAATCTTTCCAGGACCCTATGGTCAGGTGCGCTCTATATAAAATTTTGCGAAGTTAAATTTTTAAACAAAAAATTATTGGAAATTTTTAAGGACCCCCTTAAAAATCAAATAGTTCAATTGTATTCCAATACCCCCTACATTTAAAAATTCCCGTCATTTGACCCAGCAAAAAATATAAAAACCTCTGGGGAATTTTTTAATAGTGCATTTGAGAAAACACTCTGAGGTTCTTGTTAATATATCAGTACGCAAAATCAGCTTGGGCCCAAAAGGGTTTTGAAAATGGGCCCCCTAGGGGTTTTAGAAGTTTTTTTTTGAGCAAGGTAATCTTTTTGGGCCCAACCATCCTCCCTCTGAAATGCCTGAGGGGTGCGGCGGAAAATCCCGGCAGTGGTACCATCATAAAGAATCAGCAACGGGAAACCCCGAACAGAAGCATTTAGAAACCCAAAAACCCAATCCCCACTCCCACCTGGGTTTAATGGATTTATTCAAAAGGGCGCTGGCTCCCCTTAAATTCCCAGGGGGGTGTGTGTGTGTGTGTTACTGGCTGAAAATAAAACCTTGTTTAAAATTTGCCAGATTCAAAAATGGTGCCAAGATGGTCGTCGTATCTGTAAAACTAATTATAAAACCAAACAGGGTTTAGTTGTTTTAAAAAAATTTCATGGCTAACAATGTTTTTTTGGGGTAAAGGTCATTTTTTTTTATATTTCATTTTTAGTCGTTGTTTTCCAAAACAAAATTTTTGGTTTTTTTAAATAGATGCCATTTTTCATAAAGGCACTGAGACATTCGCCTTCTAAATGTTCTTTGATTAAACAAAGGGGAAGGAAAAACTAGAAAAATTTTTGTAGTTATTTAAATCCTAAAAAATATTTTGACCTCTAATTTGGGCAATGTTCGTGTTAAAAACAAACCAAACTTGGTGTAAAAGGGCTTTGTGGAAAACCACATTTCAGGATCCCCTTAATCATTTTATTTTTCCCGGGACTATTTTGGTCTTGGTTAACCCGGGTTTGGGAAAGACTTGGCCCTGCCTGCAGGGGCCATTTTAACCCCTGCTGAAAATTGTTCCTTTTTTTCTTTTTGTTCTTTTTTGAGCTA
>NW_026470577.1:0-11190 GCF_026875155.1 Cherax quadricarinatus | reverse complement strand
TTTAATTTTTTTTAGGTTTTAATTTAATCAGGTATTCCTGATGGAAAACTGAAAAAGATGCCTTAATTTTTCCTTTCACTAGCTTTATAGTTCTGTTTTTTGCTTATAACGCGAGAAGGTCTTATCCAATCGGCTTGAAAATTTCAATTGTGCACTATGGCAGATTCTTGAAAGAACTGCCACGTACAAGTGCCCGGTAACCAAAGTTATTGAACCCATTCCCAGTATTCGTGGATGGCTGGGATAACTTACAAAACCCTCAGTGGCGTAGCTTCAAACGTTCAAAAAAGGGGTTTCCTAATCCTATGACAGCAGACAGTGAAATCTTAAGTATGTAGGTGCAGATTTGACCATTTTATGAGTAATATAGTTTGAACTGTTTTATTCCGGTTACTTCATGATAAATATATTCACTCTACATCTTATGAACGGCTTCAGTAGGTAATGACGGATGCATCTTACAGCAAGGATAATATCCATTGTGGTTTGTTTCGGTGTAGGCAATGTTTGTAATGCAGCAAAGTAGTTTAAAAACTTGGAATGACTCATGTGATCGTCTTCAGATTATCACCTCTGGTGTTGTCTCCTGAACGCAAGGTTCTTGCTGTTATTGGTTGACATAAGTCCCGATATATCAGTAAAGAAAGCTTCTTCCGATTGGCTTGGAAATGCTGATGATCATGTATTCTGTAAGGATAATACCCCATAAATTTAGAATCTATGAAATCCAATCAATTACTGGAGAATACTTTTTTTTGATTGATTTTAAACTTTCAACGCTGATGTACTTTATTATAAAAAAATTTTCTTTTATTTCTAGCTGTGTAAATTTCCATTTGCCAATTTTAACACATAAATTGTTCTCACTAGGGAACGTCTCTTTTGATTTGCTTTTACTTAAACTTTGGTGTAATTTGATTGCGAGTATTTTTCCATTGATTTTGAATTGTGTAAGTGCCAGTTTGCTAATTTTATAGACCAATTTTGTTAAACTGGATATTCCTAAAAAATCAGATAAAATATTTTTCCTTGAAGTATTGTTGAAAATAAAACATGGGATATAAATAACAAAATAACTGTGATAATAAATATTTGTTTTTTTTTTTCTTGCATGGTGAGAGCATACACATACACACATACACACACACACACACATACACAGCCACACACAGGTGCGCACATGTATTGACACATGCACACACACATATACTCACATACGCACATGTACGCACACAGGCACACGCACATCCATACATGCACGTACATACACACATATACACACACATACACACATACACGCACATACACGCACGCGCACACACACTCAACCCCTGCAACCACAAATAGTGAACACACACACATAAACATAAACAGCCACACACACACGCGCACATGTATTTACACACGCATCCACACATACACAAGCCACACTCACACGCGCACTTGAATTTAAACATGTATCCACACACATACACCCACATACGTACATGTACGCACACATGCACACACACGCACACCAATACATACACATACACGCGCACGCATACACGCACACACACATGGCATGCACGCAGGCTGCCTAACGTTCTGAGGCATCTGTAGCTTAGTGATTTAAGGCGTCACCTAGGGAGCTAAGCTACACTCGTGAATATCGTCCAAACGTGGGTTCGAATCCCGTTAGCAGCGATCTTTCTGCATTTTAATATATATATATATATTATATATATATATATATATTTTATAATATATATATATATTTTTATATATATATATATATATATATATTTTATGTCGTGCCGAATAGGCAAAAACTTGCGATCTGCTTAAATAGCAACGCTCATCTTGCCAATAGGACAAGCGAAAATTTGTGTATGCAATAATTCCCACCAAATATTTGAACCTTAACAAAAAAAAAATAAAATTTCATTGTGTTTTGTTTAGTATTAAATTATTTGTAAATAAATCTAAAATATATTTAGTTGGGTTAGGCTAAAATAAATTGCTCTTGTTATAATAAGGTTAGGTAATTTCTTTAAAACTCTTTTGGTGCAAAATTAAAAATTTTTACATTAACATTAATGAAAAAAAATATATCTTTAAACGTATAACAGAAATTTTTAGAAAGGACTTAATTTTAAATGAGTTCATGCTGACTTCAGTAAGGCTTTTGACAGGGTCCCACATCAGAGACTATTGAGGAAAATTAAAGCACATGGAATAGGAGGAGAAATTTTTCCTGGATAGAGGCATGGTTGACAAATAGGCAGCAGAGAGTTTGCATAAATGGGGAGAAATCAGAGTGGGGAAGTGTCACGAGCGGTGTTCCACAGGGGTCAGTGCTGGGCCCCCTGCTGTTCACAATCTACATAAACGACATAGATGAGGGCATAAAGAGCGACATCGGCAAGTTTGCCGATTGGGGCACCAAAATAGGCCCTCGAATTCATTCTGACGAGGACATTCGAGCACTCCAGGAAGATTTGAATAGATGAATGGTTAAGAAAAACCGACATGTTGATAGTTAGAACATGTGCAACTCTTTGGGTTATCTTTATTGAGGAAACGTTTCGCCACACAGTGGCTTCATCAGTCCATTTCAAAGGAGAATCTTGAAGAATAGGAGGAGAATGAGGTAATCAGTCCCCCAACCTTGAGTCGATGTGGTCAGTCCATCAATCTTGAATAGATTGATGGACTGACCACATCGACTCAAGGTTGTGGGACTGATTACCTCATTCTCCTCCTATTCTTCAAGTTCTCCTTTGGGATGGATGTTTAAGCCACTGTGTGGCGAAAAGTTTCCTCAATAAAGATACCCAAGAGTTGCACATGTGTCTAATCTATCAAGATTTGAATAGACTGATGCAGTGGTCGGAGAAGTGGCAGATGCAGTTTAATATAGACAAATGCAAAGTTCTAAATGTTGGACGGGACAATAACCATGCCACATAAAAAACTAAATAATGAGACTTAATATTAGGATTGCAAAAAAGTTTTAGGATTTTGGGTTTAGCAGTAATCTGAAACCAAGCAACAGTGCTAGTGTTCGCAATAAGTATAAAATCCTTGGGCTTCATATCAAGAAGATAAATAATGGAGCCCTCGGTTTGTTCTTCAATCTATACACCCTTTGGTTGGGCCCTCATTTAATTTGTGCACTTTTTGGTCCCCTTATTACAAAGGATAAAATTTCTGGGAAAATTTTCAAAGGAGGATAAAATTGGTTCCCATTTTCAAAACCTTCCCTATGAGGATAGACGGGCCCGAATTTTGCCCCTTCTAAAAAGACGTAAAATTAGGGGGGGTAATTGGGGTGTAAAAAAAATGGAAAAAGGATAAAAAAAGGGGATGTAAATAGTGTGCTGAAAATATTACCCTAGACAGGTCGCGCAAGGGTTTAATTGGGAAAAAATTAGATTGGGAAAGGATATAGGAAAGCGGGGTTTGGTAAAAGAGTTGTGGATGAGTGGAACAAACCCCCCCCAAGTACGTTATAGAGGCCAAAAACGTTGTGTAGTTTAAAAAAAGGTTGGATAAAACAGAGGGGGTTTTGGGGGTGGGTGTGAGTTAGCCTGATATTTTGTGCTACCGGGTCTTGCCGGTTCCCCCCTTAATATGGACCTGCCCTACTAGGTTGGGTGCTTGCCCTTAACCCGGGTGGGAGACTTGGACCCCCTCGCAGGGGCCAAGGCTTCTGCAGTTTTCCCTTCGTTTTATGTTTTTGTTTTATGTTTTTTACATTTTCCCCAAAACATATAATTTATTTTATTTTTAAATTAAATATAATTATAATAATATAATATATTATATATATATTTTCCCTATTCCTTTTCACCCCGGCCGATTCCCCCCAAGGCAGGTGGCCCCAAAAAAAGAAAAATTTTCACCCATTCCTCCATCATGTTTTGCCGAAGGTGCTTTCCCCTACTTTTTTAAATCAACAAAAACCCCCCCTTCAGAGTGCAGGCACTGTATTTCCCATCTCCCGGACTAAGCCCGGCCTGCCGGTTTCCCTGAATCCCTTCAAAAAATTTTTACTTTGTCCACTCCAACGCACGTAAGTATTAAAAACCATTTGTCTCCATTCACTCCTACAAAACACGCTCAGCATCCCGTGGAAGTCCAAGCCCTCGCACACAAAACCTTTTTTTTTTCCCCCTCCTCCAACCCTTCTGGGGACCCTACCCCCCCTTCCTTCCACTACAGACTGATACACTTTGAAGCATTTGTTTCGCTCATTTTTCTACATGTCCGAACCCCCCCAACAAACCCTTTCCCAGCCCTTGGCAAAAAAGTTTGGGAATCCCGCATCTCCAACTTTCCCAAAATTTCGAATTCTCTGCTTAATTCAACCACATTTTCCCCAGCTGAATCCCCCTGCTCCAGCCTTCCCCGCGCAACATTACACCCAGCTTCACACCCATATAAGAGCTTGGTAAAAAATATTTCCCCTTACATTCCCCTCTTTGCCCCCAAAGGACAAAATTTTTGTCCCACGATCCTAATGCACCACCATCTTTTTCCCCATCAATTCTATATTCCCTCATCTTTTTACACCCATCCCTGCCGTCCACTCCCAAATATCTGAATACGTTCACCCCCTCCATACTCTTCCCCCAATCTGATATTCAAACTTTCATACCTAATCTTTTTGTTTCCCATAACCTTTTCTTTTCCCGTATTCATTTTTTTCTTTTTTTGAAACCTCCAAATTTACCCCAAACTTTTGCGCTTCTCTTCAGAATCTCCCAAGACCCGTGTCATCACAAAGGCAGCTGTGCAACCCACTTTGTGGTGATTTTTTTTCTTAAAATCCACGCCTTTGCCCAAAACCCCCGCTTTTTCTTCTCTTCAACCCCCAAAAAATTTAAAAAACCCCCCCCCCCCACCCCCCCCCCCCCCCACCAAAAAAATCCCCCCCCCCTCCCCACACCCCCAAAACCCACATTTAATTCCCCCCGCCCTACCCCCCAAAACCAAAATCCAAAAGCCTTTTCCCTTTTAAAATTTCACTTAATTTTTCTTAAAAAACCCTTACCCCCCCATTTCCTAAATCCTTTTCTCTGTATTTCCTTCCCTCTACCCTTAATTCCAATTAAACCCCCTATAAATTATATTTTAAATTTTTTTTTAAAAAAAATTTAATAAAATATTTAATTTTTTGTTTTGTTTGTTTTTTGTTTGTTTGTTTTGTTTTTTGTTTGTTTTTTTTTTTTTTCTATTTAAAAAATAATTAAAATATTTTAAATTAAATTTTTTAAAATTTTTTTTTAGTTTTGTTTTTTTTTTTTGTTGTTTTTTTTTGGTTTTGTTTTTTTTGCTTTTTTTGTAAAAACTAAAAATTTTAAAAGTTTTAAAAAATTTTAAATTAAAACCCTAAAATTTTTTTTCTTAGTTTAAAAAAAGGGGGTTTTTTCTCCAAATTTTTTGTTAAAGGAAAAAAAACCCAAAACCATTCTTTTTTGGGAAAAAAAATTTTAAAATTATAATTATTAAAAAAAATATATTTTATAAAATAAAATTTTTTTAAAAATTTTTAAAAAATAATTTTTAAACAAACCAATTAAATATATTTTTTTCGTTGGGTTCAAAATGTTTTCAAAATTATTGCATCACAAATTTTCGTTGTCCAAAATTTGGAAAGGGCTTGTTTTAAAACCCAAAGACGAAAGTTTGCCTATTCGGCAAAATATATAATTTTATATATATAATATATTAAATATATAATATATAATATATTTATAATTTTAAAATATATTTATATTTTAAATAAATGGTTTTTAGGCAAGACAATATGCAAAGGTATCTTTATTTTAAAACTTTTTGCCTAACAGTAGGTTCTTTATCTGACAAAAAAAATTTTATAGAAGCAGAAGAGACTTAAAGACGATGAAATCAGTCCATCCCCCTTAAAAGTTTTGGGGTGGTCAGTCCCTCATTTGGGAGAAGAGCATTGTTTCCGTAGTCGAACAATCAAAAAAACCAAACTGTTGTTATGTGTTTTACCAAAACAACCGTTCATTATATATATATATATATTATTATATATTTTTAAATATATATTTAATAAAAATATAATATATATATTTTTAAATATATAATATATATATTCCCCCTTAAAAAAATAAGAAATTTCCAACCTTCGTGACTGTCACATTATAAGGAAAATGAAAGTAGAGCATAAAAGGAAGGATATGAAGGGTTACCCCACCCCTCCTATCAGCCCCCAAAAAGGAAACCTGACACGCCACTCAAAGAAAAAAACACTGCAGCGGGCCCCCGGGGCCCCAATAGACAGGCCCTTCACACCCCACCAACAAACTTTCCCCAAAAGAAATAAGAATTTTAAAAATTTTATTTGTCCAGTGATTTTTTAAATTCTTCCCAAATTCTTTTTAATTATAAATGGAACAATTTATAAAACCAAGGAAATATCAATTATTGTCAAAATGCTTTTAGAAACAAAATTAAATTATTTTCCGCGACCATGGACTGCTTGATACTACTTTTCAACTTTTTAAAAATCAAGGGGGATGTTAAAATCTCTCACATGAATAAAAAAGCATTGGAATCTTGTCCATTTTAAGCTATATTTTGTTGTTTTACTCTTAGTTCGAGTTTTTTCCCAGTTTGACCGTAAAAAATTTTATCGTAAATTTTACAGGGAATTATAGAAAAAATCCATCGCTTTTGGGGGGGTTTTTTTTATCAAAATTTTTTTTTATGTATCAAGATTTTTAATCAACCCTTTAATTTTAAAAAAGTCTTAAAAAGGGAAAAGGGGCTTCAACCAAGGGGGGCTGCCCCTTCAATACCCCCTTTGATGCCTATTTTTTGTTCCTGATAATGTGGTAGTCAGAAAGCGCTTGGAATTTCTTATTCTTTCACAGGGGTTGTTTTGCATATTCTGAAATCCCTGTTTTGCTGTGATTTATTGCATATAACATATTTTGCAATTATACATATATATATATATATAATATATATATATATATATATATATATAAAAATATATATATATATATAATAATTATATAAAATGTATGACGTAGGAAAAAAGGTAATTACAAAATTAATTAAATTAAGCCCATTCAAAAATTTTCTTTTCTACTTTGAAGATATTTTTTTTCATTTTTTTTAATGTAAAAATAAATAATTATTACAAAAAAACCTTAGAAAACTTAACCTAGTTTTTTATAGCAAGCGCAATAAAATTTTAGCCAATCCAGTTTTAAAAATATTTTTTATAAGTTTACATAATTTTATACTAAAACCCCCCAAAATGAAAATTTTTTTCGTTAGATTCAGAAGATTTTTGGAAATTATTGTTAACAAATTTTCGCGCCTTTTGGGCAAGAAAAAAGGTTGGTTTTTAAAACAAAATTGCAAGTTTTTACGTATTGGGCAAAGACATAGCCCCCTCAAAAAGGGGGGAAGTAAAGTAAAGCAAAGAATACAGACCGATAGTTAAGCCCCTATCATAAAAATTTTTAAAAGGGGGGGTTCTGAAGAAGATCCCCCCCATTAATACCCATTATTTACAAAACCCCAGGGAAAAGGTTTTTAGAGGGGTCGCCCCTCCCTGTAAACACACATGCACAGCAAACACACACACTCGACATATATTTACAGACGTACCCCAACACATTCACCCACATACGCACAGGTACGCAACTTTCTCCCACACGCACACCAAACATGCAGTAGCGCGCAAGCATGCACGACACACACACCAACACAAAGTCGTGAAAGGGGGAAAGCAAAGAAAACCGCAGACGGAGTACAGTGGGGGGGCCCCAGAACTTCAACTCCTCAAGGATTTGGGGTGGTATAGCCCCGGGACCATTGGGCGCACATAAACCCAAAATAACGGGCGGCAGCTATGGGCGCCTAGAAAACCCTAAAAAACGTTTCCCGAAATTTTAATAAGGAATCTTTCAGGCCCCCTGTCAAGGTATGTTGGCCCATACTGGAGTTTGCAAACCCCATTTGGGGAACCCCACCTACCCAAAGCACTTAAAGAAATAGGAAAGTGCAAGGGTTTCCAAAAAGGGCTGTCCCAGAGAAAGGGGTATGTCCTACGATAGAGGTTAAGGGAAATCCCCTGAAGCACGGAAAAAGGAGTAGGGGTATATGAAAACGACATAAAAAATATGAGGGGAAAATCGAAAAGTTGCAGGAAAAAATTTTTCCAGAGATGGGACACGCAAAAAGGGGGGTCACAGTTGGAAGTTAAAGATCAAAATACTGGGTGTTAGAAGTTTTTTTCCCAGAACAGAGTTGTTGGGAAAGTGGAATAGTCTGAGAAGTGAGGGGTGGAGCAGGATCCCCTACATTGCTTAAGAAAAGGGGAGATGAAGTCTAAAGCGGAAGAGTGACCCCTTTTCGGCCGTAAAAGGCAGGGCCTGGAGCGTGAAACGACCCCCCAACCAAACCAACAAAAAAAGACCCCACCCAAATAACCCAAAAAAAGAGAAAAAAGAGGAGGAAATGGGGGGCCGGGGGAAAAACCCTTTTGACCACAGAAGAAAAAGCGCCACACAAACCAAGCGCGAATCCGACCGCCCAAAAAAACCACCCCACCCAAACTACCCCCAACCCCCAAAACCCCCAAACCCACACACCCCCCAAACCCACACACACCCCACACCACACCACCACACACACCCCCACACACACCCACCAAAACGCGGGCCGCGCGCGCGCGCCCGCACGCGGGGGGGGGAAAAAAAAAAAAAAAGTTGTGAGGGGGGGTAAATCCTTTTCATCCTTAATCAAAAAATGTTTTGGAAAATTTTTAAAAGCACATGGGCTAAGTTTTATTTTTTGCCCCGTTCTGAAAAAAAAAGAAAAACAAAGTTTTTTCCCGTCTAGCTGAATCCAAACGTAATACGAAGAAAAGGGAAGAAAATTATTGCTGACCTTCTTGTGGTTTTCAATAACTTTGGGGCTTTGCCAACATCAATAATATTTGACGCCTTGATAATTTGGGCATGAATAAAACTGCAGCAGCGAAGAGCTCTTCTTTATATTCATGAAAACTCAGTATAAAAAAACAATTTTTGGGGAGGAGAAAAAAGGAAGGCACCGTCAGAAGACGTGATGACGATTCCAGGGAAATTCACCCTCAGAATGTTGACAAAGCAAGTTTTTTCCCAAAAAGATATATCCTTATTTTGTAAGAAACTAGGCTGGAAGGTCCCTATCGAAAGCATCTATATTTGCCTTTGATACTCATATTCACAACGTGCCCCTTTAAATTACAGGAAAACTCCATAAAGCAGAGGACAAACTGTGGTTTTTTTAAATAAACGTAGGAAAACCTGGGCGGGGACCCATGTTCCCCGGTGATGCCCCTTTTCTTTGTATAATACAGGTGACACAAAATATTTGAAGAAAAGGGAAAAAATATAAAAAATTTCAAGAAAATGACTTTTTTGGAAAAATACTACACTCAGGGTTTCTCGATTGGGGGAATAAAGTGGCCCCTTTTTAAAATGTTGCCAAAAAAGTTTTCAGGAACAAGCTGAAAAAATAAAACTAAATAATTGTTATTTTAAATTTTTTAGTGGGCTTGAGGGCACACAAACCAAAATCGTAATGACAGATTAAAATTAAATTATACCCCGAGGGGGGGTAGAACCCGATCAAGAGTCATAAACTCCAAACCGACGCGCTATCCAAAAAAAAATTTTTAAAATTTCATTTAACGTAGGTAACAATTAAAAATTAAATATGGGAAAAATTTTTTCGATCAGAAGAAAGCATTTTCCCGTTATTTCACGAAACAATTTAATTTAAATTGGCAAAAAACCTTACCAAGGAGAAGTTTGTTGAAGGCCCCGATTTTGCATTCGTGATGTACTTAAAAGAAATTTTTTTTGGCACCTGTTAAAACCAAACCCCCCCCCCCCCCCAAAAAAAAAACCATCCCTTTTAAAGGGCCGAATTTTTTTTAATTTTCCCCCGAAAAAAAAATTCACATCAAATTTGGGGCATTTTGAGTGTTTTAAATTTATTTTAAAAATGGAAAAAACCCCCCACCAGCCTCAAGGGCGCCCTCCTGAGGGGATTATTTAGATTTTAATTAAAAAAAATTTTTTTTTTTTTTGCCACTGAAAATTAAAAAGGGTTTTTTTGGGTTACAAACTTTTAAATTAACAATGTAACCTTTTTTACGAAAACCCTTTGGGTTTAAATTTTGAGGCGATTGTGGGAGTTTTCTAAACTTAAAGATTGGAAAAGTCAAATTTACAATGGGATATGACACCCCACTTCCAGTTGTTTTGCCAATGGCGTTGTAAAATTACGAAAGAAAGACTTAAAAAAAAAAGTGGAAGACATAGTACTTGTACTTGTCTACAAATAGTTGTAGGTATTTTTAAAGGGCCACATCCCATAAAAATTAAAAATGCTGTACAATGCGATTTTAAATTTTTTTTAGTTTTACCCTTTTTTAATGTTTTAAAATTTTCTTCACTTCTGTAAGAAAAAAAAGTGTGTTTTTAATTTTTCGTCGAGATTATCGTCACGAAAACGGGTCGCTGATGCAGCAATACCGTTCCCGTGAAAGGGACCGACAGAACAAATGGATACAAAAGGCTTAGGAACAACCCAAAAGGGTTAACTGGAGTACACTTGAATTTATATTACATTTGTCCTCTGTTTTTAAGCAAATTTAAAATGTGAACCCAATTATGTTGTTTTTTATTTTCATTTAAAAACACCTTAAAATTCAATAGGCTTTAAATTTTTTATTAATGCCCCAAATCGTAATGACACGATTTCAAAAAAAACCATACCCCGCGATAGGTTTTTTTTAATCGGTCTTACGATTTTCGAGTCATGATGAAGGGTTTGGAAGACTTGAGTGGTTTTATGGCCACCTGCCGGGGTTCGTCTGTAAAACTTGCATTTGTGGAAAAGTGGTGCTTGGTAATTCCTGTGGTGTACAAATTACGTAGTTGGATGAATCTTATTGTAGCCAGTTGGCCCCGGACTAACGCTTTGTTTGGAATTTTTTACTCTGATCACGGGTTTACTCCGCCCGTGGTATTTTTTTTTTTTGCTATAATCTCTTTATTCCTCAAAAAAATAACTTTTGGAAATGATTCAAGAAAATGACTGTGAAGCAGACTAAAAAAATTTTTTACCAGAATGCCTCCGAGATAAAAAATAGCCCCCCAAATT
>NW_026470576.1:0-12044 GCF_026875155.1 Cherax quadricarinatus | reverse complement strand
AGGCTCTTTACATCCACGATTACACATCTTCCCCCATTTCCAGACCTCGCATTTCCAGATTTTCCCATGTCCCAACACTTAATTCCCACAAGCCGCATTTCCAGGCTTTCACATTTCTGCTTTTTGTATATATCTGCATGTGTGTGTGTGTGTGTGTGTGTGTGTGTGTGTGTGTGTGTGTGTGTGTGTGTGTGTGTGTGTGTACGTACTCGCCTAAGTGGTTGCAGGGATAGAGCCACAGCTCCTGGCCCCGCTTCTTCGCTCTTCGCTACTAGGTCACTCTCCCTGCTCCAAGAGCCTTTTCTTAAAGCTATGTATAGATCCTGCCTCCACTACTACACTCTCCAGATTATTCCACTTCCTGACAACTCCAAGACTAAAATACTTCCTCCCCTCCCTGTGGCCCATCTGAGTTTTCAACTTGCAGTTGTGACTCCTTGTTTTGTGTCCCTTCTCTGAAACATTTTGTCCCTATCCACCTTGTCAATTCAGCTCAGTATTTTATATGTCGTTATCATGTCCGCCCTATCCCTCCTGTCCTCCAGTGTCGTCAGGTTAATTTATTTCCCTTAACCTCTCCTCATAGGACACACCCCATAGTTCCGGGACTAGTCTTGTCGCAAACCGTTGCACTTTCTCTAATTTCTTGACGTGCTTGACCAGGTGTGGGTCCCATACTGGTGCTGCATATTCCAATATGGGCCTGACGTATACGGTGTCTTGAATGACTCCTTACTCAGGTATCGAAACGCTATTCTTAGGTTTGCAAAGCACCCATATGCTGCAATAGTTATTTGCTTGATGTGCGCCTCAGGAGATGTGCTCGGTATGATGCTCATCCCAAGATCCTCTTGCTTGAGTGAGGTTTCCTGCAGCCTTTGGCCCCCAAGCCTATATTCCGTCTGCGGTCTTCTTTGACCTTTCCCAATCTTCATGACTGCACATGTTAAAGTCCAGGAGCCATTTGATGAACCAGGCTTTCAGGCTGTGCGCGCGCGTGTGTGTGTTTGTGTGTGTAATCAGATCCCTGGCAGAGTTTTCGTTGTCGGCTTTTGTTTACGCCCTGGAGTATTTTGTAGGTCGTTCTTACAGTCACGGAAATACTGCAGCTTTCATTCTTTCTTCATAACTCATTCCTTTGAGTCCAGGCGACAGTCTGGGATGCAGCCTTCGGAATTTTAAAACAGTGTATCATCTACCTGGGGAAACAGGTGGCGAACCGGGATTGTCCCGGGGAAGTCGCCTTCGTTAGCGCTGCTTAGGTTGGTTAAACTCAAAACTTTGTTATAAATTTATTTGAAAACCGACAAGTTGAAGATTGAGACACTTGTGCAACATATGGGAATCTTTATTCAGGAAACGTTTCGCCACACAGTGGCTTCATCAGTCCAATAAAAAGTAGAAAAGTGTAAGGAGAGGAGGAGTTTGAGGTAATCAGTCCCCCCAACCAGGAGTCGATGTGTTCAGTCCATCATCACTTTTGAAGAAAACTTTGTGACAGTCAAATGGGTGACTGTTTAACAAGTTTTGAACAGTGATTGCCTGACCAAGTCTTCTGCTGTGCTAGGCGAGTTCCCAGTTATTTTATCACCCGTGTCAAATGTAACATGTCAGGCTAGATTAATATTACTAGTGTGTGGGGGAAGTTGGGTGTGGGGTGACAGCAGGAGGGGATGTAGACGTGGGTGGAGAAAGGATGTAGGTGTTCATGTGAGTGAGATTAATTCATTCATTCATTCATTGTGTGTATGTATACCTGCCTAGGTGTGTTTAAGGGGAAAAGAGGGATTTGACCACAGTTGCTATGCTTGTGTAAATGAGTGCATGTGTAAGTGGGCGAATGTGTGCGACAGTGCGTATGCATATGGGCGACAGCGCGTGAGCATGTGGGCGAATGCGTGTGACAATGCGTGTACGAGTGAATCAGAAGGCAGCCAGGCATACACACATGGGGGAGGAACTAAACGAAGAAAAAAAAACTAAGAGACGTACTAAAAAAAATGTGGATTTGCTTGTAAAAGATCAGTTACACTTATTATATACACAAATGTAATC
This sequence comes from Cherax quadricarinatus, assembly GCF_026875155.1. Taxonomy (NCBI): domain Eukaryota; kingdom Metazoa; phylum Arthropoda; class Malacostraca; order Decapoda; family Parastacidae; genus Cherax; species Cherax quadricarinatus. The sequence goes on along the minus strand of NW_026470576.1, from coordinate 9,989 downwards.
CTGTTAGGCTCTTATAGGGTCTGGTTCCTAGCCTGCTTGTGTATACATATGTTGTGCTACCCTCCATGTGAGGTATCCGGGGCACTCAAGAAACTGGCAGCTTCAACTCCGACATAAAAGTAATCGAGCAGCCTTAGTTTTAATAGAGGAAAAGCTGTGCGACCCTTGTGGGTTTAGTGCTTAATTATGATTATAATAATAATGATAAAGTAAAAAGAACTTGGGGGGAAATAGTGTGCAAATATGTAAATGCAGGAGAATGTTGTATGGGGATAACATTCGGCTCTGTGGAGAGCTTTACCAAGTGTGTGTAGTGTAGTTATGTGAGTGTGTAGTAAGACCACTCTCCTGCGCAAACTAGGGAGGTAGTCTAGAATTCTGTGCAAAGTCTGTAAAATTTAAATGTTCGTCAGTTTAAATTTAGAAAGGACATACGTAAGTTCTGGTTTTCAGAGTTGTCGATGCTTAGCTTGAAAGAGAGATTGGATGAATATACGAGTGAGGAGGACTGGGTTTCATTATTAACCGAGGTTTTGAAGCTTATTCTTGGGAAGCTTTGGGAAAAGGCTGGACAAGCGGATGGGCGTACCTGGAGGGGGTTTTGGGGGTCAACGCCCCCGCGGCCCGGTCCATGACCAGGCCTCGAAAAAGACTGATGCCAGCAGCATTTAGTGTTCCCAGGCAGTCACCCATCCATGTACTAACCAAACCCAATGCTGTTTAACTTCGCTGATCGGACGTGAGGCAGTGCGTTCAATGTGGTATGGCCATTGGGTGGGTGTGAATTGTTTGTTTAGAGAAGGCCTTGCCTAGTTTGGGCCAGTGGGGCTGCTGTAGTGGTCCTCCATTCTTAAGTTCTTAAGTCACGATATAGCTTGACACTGAGCGAAATATTGTCCTAATGAAAGCTTGTGCTGCAGCTTCTGTCCACCAGTTCTGTCCACCAGTTCTGTCCACCAGTTCGTCATTTCATCCATGTAAAAGACTTTGTTTTTCTTGCAGGTAAGATAATGGTGCGATTGCTGCGTCTGGTCCAGGTGTATAACACTCTAAGGTAGGTGTTGTTACACCTGCAGTGTCTGGTCCAGGTGTATAACACTCTAAGGTAGGTGTTGTTACACCTGCAGTGTCTGGTCCAGGTGTATAACACTCTAAGGTAGGTGTTGTTACACCTGCAGTGTCTGGTCCAAGTTTACAGCACCCTCAGGTAGATATTATTACACCTGCAATTTCTGGTCCAGGTGTATAACATCTTCAGGTACGTCCTTGTATATAGTGGTAATGCTAAGAGAGGTAGTGGCCACCTCAGTGTGATTACTGAGAGAGGTAGTGGTGGTGGTCACCTCAGTATGACCACTGAGTGATGGTCACTTTAGTGTGACCACTGAGAGAGGTGGTGGTGGTGGTCACCTCAGTATGACCACTGAGTGATGGTCACTTTAGTGTGACCACTGAGAGAGGTGGTGGTGGTGGTCACCTCAGACCACCGCTGATGTATCAACAATTCATAAATTTCCATAACATTTGCCCTTCAGATAAGAGCGTCCTCTTCGCTTCCTCTTATGGTTTATTCCTATTTGTTTATGTTCCTCCAAACCTGTTTTTGTCTCTCTGCTTGTTTGTTTGAGTGTCCATACGTCCTTCTTCATCTCTCTCTTCCTTTGTCTCCTTTTGTTTCATGAATGATAGTCATTCTTGGCTCCGTCTCTGCTCCCTGCACATGTGTGTGTGTGTGTGTGTGTGTGTGTGTGTGTGTGTGTGTGTGTGTATATTATATATATATTTTATATATATATATATATATATATATATATATATATATATATATATATATATATATATTATATAATGTCTGCCGAATAGGTAAAACTTGCGCTTTTGGCTTAAATAGCAATGCTCTTCTTGCCGAATAAGGCAAGCGAAAATTTGTGAATGCAATAATTAAGCAAAAATCATCCTGAACCTAACAAAAAATATATATTTCATTGTGTTTGTTTATTATTAAACTAAGTAAGTTTTTTAAGGTTCTTTTGGTACAAAATTATTAATTTTTACATTAACATAAACGGAAAAAATCTTTAAACGTGTAAGAGGAAATTTTAGAAAGGACTTAATTTTAAATTAGTTCTTGCTAATTGACCAGTTTTACCTATTCGGCACGACATATATATATATATTAGAGAGAGAGAGAGAGAGAGAGAGAGAGCAATGAAACCACAAAACAAGTGGTATTGAAACATTTACCAAACTGCGGCAGGCCAGGTTTCGACCACATGACACATTGTCCCGCCTCAAGAGACAAAACGTACATGTCACCTTATTCAGTCTGACATCAATCCTACAAACAACATGAGCCTAGCGAGCTAGACTTGTTTCATGTTGCGAGGACACTCGTGGCAATATATTATCAAGGAACAATGATTGTTCCTTGATAATGTGAGTAGTCACGAAAGCGCTTGGAATTTCTCTATTCTTTCACAGTGGTTGTTTTGCGCATATATATATATATATATATATATATATATATATATTTATTATATTATATATATATATATATATATATATATATATTATATATAAAAATATATATGCATATATGCATATATGCTTAACAATTTGTAAACAGGCGAAATTATTTACAAACATATTGTCTCTACGTCCACAGCAGGACATGTGAACTCTTTTATCCGAGTCCATAGTACTTTACCACAGAGCCAGACTCCAGATAAGTATGGGCGCCTAGCCGAAGTTAGACGATGTTGCCCCATACCCCGGGGCACCAGTTATTGATGAAATAACTTTGAAAACAAACCTAGACTTCCCCTCCCGTAAGTTATTTTTCGTTTGTGCTTCTGTGATTTGATCTGAGTGTGTTAAGGATTATGTCTCTAACTGGTTCCTCTTTGTTGGTGATTGCTATGTATGTCTAATTCCTCCTTGTTCATGATTGTCTCTGACAAGTTCCTCTTTGTTCATGATTGTTATGCATACTAGTTCCTCTTAATTCAGGAACATCAGATCAAGTGTATTTTAATTTCGAGTGGGTTTCTGTTATCTGTTCAACGAAAACTTTCGTTAAGTCGCTTCAGTTTTCTGGTATATACCTGTCGAGCTAGCTTGCTTCCAGGAACCATTCCTAGTATAATGTTTTGATTTACCACCTTCCATTTTATAATTGGGAGGTTGAAATCTCCAAGGAGGATAATATTTGTGGTGTGGGGTTTTTCAAGGCAACTATCTATCTTCCTTATCTGATCCGTGAATTCCTCAGCCGTTCCTCTCGGTGGTTTATATACAAAGATAATTACCAAATTCCTATTTTTCCACTTTAATACTAAAACTTACACTGAATCTTTTGATGAATTCAGCAGTTCTGCGCAACGTAATGTATCATTCATATAGTCCTACTCATCCCTGTGACCTGTTAACTCTGTTACATCTGTACATATTGTAGTTTTTATTATGTCGCCGTCCAAAACATTTCGTGTTAGTGTTTCTGTAAATGCTCCAGACATGGCATTCGCTTTTGTGAGGAGCCTAGTAATCTAACTAACTTTGTCATATTTATTTGATTTTAAAATCTGAATGTTACCAAAAAGGAAACAATTTACCTTTTAAGATGTTTTGGTTTAGTCTGGGTTTTGTTAGTACGACTGATAATATACCACCTCGTGTGGAAACTGGTGTACATATCTCTGCTTGCTCCAGTATTGGTTGTACATATATTTGTTATGCATTCGACCACCATGTTATGTGTGCGACTGGCTTGGTCTATTCCACTGCTGTGCACTTCTGTACCATCATCTGTTTTTTTTTTTTATGTTTGTCCTCTTTTTCTGGATCTGCTCATTATTCTCTTCGGCTTAAAAAAAATAATAATAATAACTTTTCCTACTCGTGCTTTCTCAGTAGCGTCGGGTTCCTTTCACGTGGTAGTGTGGGCAGCTGAGGTCCTAACATTCTCCGAGCTACATTGAGGTTTTGTACATCTCTGGATGGAAGTACCTGCGTTCCTTTTATAGAGCGACGCTTTCCCTGATCATATATTAACATTTTTCTGGTTAAGTGAAAGGACACAAGTGTAACTAATGTGACATTTTATTTTGGAACGTTTCGCTCTCCATGAGCTTTATCAAGCTGTTATAAACAATATACAGTATGTTGCACATGTCTAATTCTTTAATACACATTATTGTTTGTAACGGCTTGATAAAGCTCCTGGAGAGCGAAACGTTGCCACATTAAATGTCGCAGAAGTTGCACTTGTGTTCTTTTAATTAGCATATGACAAAGTTGATCCCATGTATCAGAAACCTTCCCTATGAGGATAGACTAAGGGCCCTGAATCTGCACTCTCTAGAAAGACGTAGAATTAGGGGGGATATGATTGAGGTGTATAAATGGAAGACAGGAATAAATAAAGGGGATGTAAATAGTGTGCTGAAAATATCTAGCCTAGACAGGACTCGCAGCAATGGTTTTAAGTTGGAAAAATTCAGATTCAAGAAGGATATAGGAAAGTACTGGTTTGGTAATAGAGTTGTGGATGAGTGGAACAAACTCCCAAGTACCGTTATAGAGGCCAGAACGTTGTGTAGCTTTAAAAATAGGTTGGATAAATACATGAGTGGATGTGGGTGGGTGTGAGTTAGACCTGATAGCTTGTGCTACCAGGTCGGTTGCCGTGTTCCTCCCTTAAGTCAATGTGACCTGACCTGACTAGGTTGGGTGCATTGGCTTAAGCCGGTAGGAGACTTGGACCTGCCTCGCATGGGCCAGTAGGCCTTCTGCAGTGTTCCTTCGTTCTTATGTTCTTATGTTCTTATATTGTTGGTAATTCTACCAACATTAATACATTTTCTGGCTTGTTTGTACCAGCAGTCTCCTCGGCTGTTTGTGCACGTGGACAGCATGGAATTTACTGTTGTCTTTACTGTCTATATTTTCTGAGGTAGTATTATTTTCGTTTTTTGTGAGGAGTTCTGGATTCTCTTTTCTACATTTTCCTGATCATATGTCTCCAGGTTGTTCTGTTTCTTGTTTTCCTGCTATTGTTGTCTCGTTCTCGTTTATGTTTTGTTTAAGTATATCGTGGTTTATATGAAAAAAAAAAGAATTTTCTGGTTTTTGGAGGCTACTAAGAATTGGCTTCAACCACCCACACCTAATTATATATACCTGACCGAAAACAGGTTGGACAGACACATGAGTAGGTATGGATATGTGTAAGTTAGACCTGTCTAGCATGGGGCAGTAAATGAAGAATTAGACACGTGCACATCTTGTTATCTTTATTGTAGACGCTTCGCCAACCAGTGGCTTTATCAGTACAAAATTCAACGACATAATTGTATTGAAAAAGCCATTGGATGGCAAAACGTCTACAGTAAAGATACCCAGATGTTGCACGTGTCTAATTCTTCATCTTGTACCATACATGTACATGAACCAGTAGGCCTACTGCGGTGCTCCTCCATTTGTACGTTCTTATCTCAGGGGCGAATCTGACTCCACTCTCACCATGCCAAAGGGTAGTCAGACCTGACGCTCCCACGCCAGATCCTCCTACCCAGCAATAAACTATCAGCATTCCTTGGGGACGTGACTGAAGAGAGGTCAGAGAATTTAGCCGGCTTGTGGCCTTGGTTACAAGACCCATATAAGACCTGGCCCCGGACCTGACCCCTTGCCCCAAGAAATTAGCACCTACTCGTCCTCGTGGTAGCTTTTGTGGCTGCTGCCATCTATTGAGCAGGAATTACACCTTTAGAAAGAGGCGTGAAAAGTATTCCCTTAGAATGGAACGTGAAGTGTTCACTTAGAAAGGGGCGTGAGGTGTTACCTTAGAAAGGGGCGTGAGGTGTTCCCTTAGAAAGGGGCGTGAGGTGTTCCCTTAGAAAGGGGCGTGAGATGTTCCCTTAGAAAGGGGAGTGATGTGTTAACTTAGAAAGGGGCGTGAAGTGTTGTATGCGCCGGCGACCTCTTCAAGAGATAGTGCTTTGATGCTAGTGAAGGTCTTTTGATACAAGGAATTGAAGCTGTCCGTCCCTCTCATTGGCTGCAACTTGCTTTTTTCTCCCGTTCAGCAGGTACTCCACGACTCTTGTGGGTTTAGCTCTAACTGTAATTATAATAATGTGCAGTATTTTTACTGTTCTTTATTGCTAGAATATTTAATTGTCGTGTGATGGCAGGTGATAGTGTGACAGGGGATTTAGTGATAGATGATTGTGATAAATGATTGTTAGTGATAAGTGATTCTTGTTACTGTGATAGGTGATTGTTAGTGTTATTGTAGGTGATTATTATTAGTGTGATGATAGGTGATTATTATTAGTGTGATGAGAGGTGATTGTTGTTAGTGTGATAGGTGATTGTTAAATGTGATAGGTGATTGTGGTGTAATACGTCATTGTGTCATAAGTAAGTATTATGTGATAGGTAATTGTGAGAAATATAATAGGGAATTATCGTGCAAAGACAAGGATTTGTTGCTAGTATAATAGGAAATTATAATGAGCAAGTGTAATGATAGGAAATTATAGTCAGCAAGTGTAATGACAGATAATTATAGTAAGTGTAATAGATAATTATAGTGAACCAGTGTAATGATAGGTACATGAGGCTACAGATGGAAGGTGAAGCACAGAGGAGTCACGCGGATGTTAGAAAATACTTCTTTAGCCTTAGTGATCAGGAAGTGAAACGAAGTAGAGGACGAAGTGGTAGAGGCAGAATCCATACATAGCTTTAAGAATAGATATGATAGAGCTCAAGTAGCCAGGAGAATGTGAAACAAGTAGCGGCCAACAGAGGCACAGGGCCGGGAGCTGACTAGACCCCCTACAAGCAGAATTGAGTGAGTACACTCACTCCCCCCACACAGTTATTAAGCTTATAATTAAAAAAAGTTTATAATATAATTATATATATATATATTATATATATATATATATATATATAATATATATATATATATATATATATATATATATATATATATAATATATATATATATATCGTGCCGATTAGGTAAAAACTTGCGATCTTGCCTTAAATAGCAATGCTCTTCTTACCGAATAGGCAAGCGAAAATTTGTATATGCAATAATTTCACAAAAATCATTCTGAAACTAACGAGAATTTTAAATGTTCTTGCTAATTGATCAGTTTTACCTATTAGGCACGATATATATATATATATATATATATATTATATATATATATATATATATATATATATATATATATATATATATATATATTGTGTGTATATTATACATGAAAATTCTTGATAGTGTATGAACGGGTATTGTGCATGACACCGAACACTGCCATTATAAACAAGGCATCAGAATGTTACGTAAATTAAACGAAAACCTGAAGTACAAGAACATTATCCGTAATAGCTCTTGTAAAAGGGTGATTAGGAGCTTGTTAGCTAGTTAGTGTTGCCGTAATGACCACACGTGTGTAACCTCATCACCTTTCAATACCCTCTTCATGTCTACAAAGCTAGGGTTATAATCCCGTTTTCTCTTGCGTTTGTGAGGTAAGTAGAGGGTAGGCTGCAGTGTTTTGTTGATGGACCGTGAGTAACGCTTTGGGATAGCATGCTGGTGCATAGGAGAAGTTGTTTACCTTTACCACGATGTCTTCATTTTCGTGGAAGACAGAAACGCAACACTTAGGGCATTTTTACTGTACAAAAGTTTGGGTCCCGGGGCTTCGATCACACTTCCTGGGATGACCAAAATTTTCCCCCACCGAAACATTTCCAGTTAAGATGCTTAATATAGCACGGCCTTCATCCAAATTGCGTTCTCGTTATATATTCTATCTTTTGAGTAACGTATGGGATCATATATGAATGGTGTATATTTTAAATGATAAAAGGGCCCAGGGCCGAAACGTTTCCCCAATAAATATGTTAAGTGTTAAATACCGATCAGTAAATAAGATATTACAAAGACCCCAAGGAAATCATCATTGCCGACTTTTTGGGCTGTCCTAGGGAATATACGTGCATGATACTATGTATGAAAATTGTAATCACCTAAATTTGGGTAACTGTAATTGTGTACTTGTACCTAAATAAACTTAGTCACATTGGCAACGTTCCTACATAAAGACACCCAAGTGTTGCACATGTATGTTACTCATCTATAGACAGAGGAGGAGTAAGGAGGGAAGGTCACAAGAAATGACAGAGAAGTATGTGAAGAGCTCAACATGAGATTTAAGGAAGTATTTTCAGTGGAGACAGAAAGGACTCCAGAAAACCAGAATGGTGGGGTATACCAACAAGGCTGGACACAATACACACTACTGAGGAGGAGGTGAAGAGGCTGCTACGTGAGCTAGGTACCTCAAAGGCGGTGGGATCGGACATCTCTCCGTGGGTCCTGAGAGAGGGAGCAGAGGTGCTGTGTGTTCCACTAACAATCTTCAACACATCTATTGAAACATGACAACTACCTGAGATGTGGAAGACAGCAGATGTAGTCCCAATTTTTAAGAAAGGCAGGCAGCATTAAACTACAGACCAGTGTCACTGACATGTATAGTATGCAGAGTCGTGGAGAAGATTATCAGGAGAAGAATGGTGGAGCACATAGAACGGAATGAGCTGATACATAATAACCAGCACGGTTTCAGGGAAGGGCAATCCTGTGTCACAAACCTATTGGAGTTTTACGACAAAGTGACAGAAGTAAAGCAGGGTAGAGAGGGGTGGGTAGATTGCATTTTCTTGGACTGTAAGAAGGCTTTTGACAGTGTAAAAGCTAGAGGATCAGGCAAGAAAGGCACTGCAGTTGATCAGAGACTACCTGACAGGAAGGCATCAACGAGTCATGGTTCGTGACGAGGTGTCAGAGTGGTCGCCTGTGGCGAGCAGGGTTCCAAAGGGTCAGTCCTAGGGCCAGTGCTGTCTGGTATATGTGAATGACGTTACGGAAGGGATAGATTCGGAGGTGTCCCTGTTTGCAGATGATGTGAAGCTAATGCGAAGAATTCAGTCGGATGAGGATCAGATAGGACTACAAAGGGATCTGGACCATGTCTGCAAGCCTGGTCTAGCAACTGGCTCCTGGAGTTTAACCCCACCAAGTGCAAAGTCGTGAAGATCGGGAAAGATCAAAGACCGCGGACAGAGTACAGTCTAGGTGGCCAAAGACTGCAAACCTCTTTCAAGGAAATGGCTCTTGGGGTGAGTATAATACCGAGCACATCTCTTGAGGAGCAGATCAACCAAATAACTGCTGCAGCATATGGGCGTCTGGCAAATCTAAGAATAGCGTTTCGAAAGCTCAGTAAGGGCTCGTTCAAGACTGTATACCGTGTACGTCAGGTCCATATTGGAGTATGCAGCACCAGTTTGGAACCCACACCTGATCAAGCACGTCACGAAATTAGAGAAACTACAAAGATTTGCAACAAAAGTAGTCCCAGAGCTAAGGAGTATTATCGTAAGGGTTCTTAAATGGAGATATCGTAGGTTGAAAGTAGACACACTTGTAGGATGGTAAATATATTGTCAGACTGAGATGAGAGATGGAGCCCGGTGCCAAGCCTGTTCACGCCTTGTAGGTCTGCCGCCGAGTGAGGACGGGACAGGGGGATCACTGCCCATGTGTATCCCTATGACGTCACACAAAGCCAAAGGCCTACGAGGGATCTCGTGTCTAAAGCACAGGGATGATACTAATATGCTATGCTATATAATACTGGGAATACAGGGATCAGCAACTATGCTGACAGCTCGGTCATGTTACTATGTCGTCCCCGACATACACTACTATACTATAGGCTGAACAGGCAGGCGGATCTGGGCTGATTCTATACAATAACAAATTCATATAAAAACTTAGAACTAAAAGGATGGTAAAAACATGATTTTGACGTAATGGGTTTAACTAATCATTACAAACTATAAGAACAAATCATTATACAATATGGATGGAATTTTATCGATCGTCTTTTTCATGC
>NW_026470575.1:0-10639 GCF_026875155.1 Cherax quadricarinatus | reverse complement strand
GCAGTACATGACAATATAATGTAGTATCGCATATACATTTATTAAGGCGTGTAGAGGGGTGGGTGGTGTCGGGTCAGTGTACAACATCACTCACAGCATCACCTGTACAGCATCACTCACAGCATCACCTGTACAACATCACTCACAGCATCACCTGTACAACATCACTCACAGCATCACCTGTACAGCATCACTCACAGCATCACCTGTACAGCACCTTAGCTCAACACTCAGTTGCTGTCTCCAACAATTCGTATCCTCCATAAATAAATTACCAACACATATCACCACTACTGTTGATATACACGAGTTAATATAGATATATAAATGGGCTGATAATTAAAGTTACTTTATGGTAATTTAGCAAACAAGTACTTAGCCAACTTTTAACTTCTCAATTATAGTCAAGAATGGGAGAGAGCCTCAGCAATTATATTATAACGACCACTTATATGATTTATGCTAATGGCTGGGTACGGAAAGCCCACCTCATTATCTGAGCACTGGATGACTTCATGGTATTGATATAAGGGAAAGGATTGTGCCTCTTTTTCAATCACTGTATAGTTTTTCTGGTGACGTTTGAGTTTTGATGAGAAGTTACATACAGGATGGAGTATGTCAGTGGTTGAAGACTTCTGTAAAAGAACAGCACCCACTGCATATCTGCTCGCATCAATATATAAGAAAGAGGGTTTTTTTTTTATATTTTATTTAAAAACTGCATATACATAATACATTGTATTACTTACAAAACAAACCACAGTGAAAATAAATAAAAAGTACATACAGTGACCTTCATACCTCTCCGAACATGAAATTAAAACACCAACATTACAAAATAGTCAATAAACCAACCACATCCACTGTAACTTATAGAAGTACTTAGTATTGATGACAATACATACATACACATACATATATTTACTCATATATATATATATATATAATATATACATATATATATATACACATACACACACACACACATACATATATGTTAATTAATTAATATACAACTCAGATCGGTATACAGAACAAATACATATAGTTTACTTCCATGTCACAAGTACTTGGCTAAACAGGAGCACCATACTAACACATACACCAGAATATTGAAAACCCAACCTTCCACATCCTTACAATACAGAATTTTTATAAACAGAGCAAATACAATAATGAATATAGTATAAAATTAAAAACCATACTAGGTATTACAAAACCTCTAGTACACAATCCCGGTACATTTTAAGAACACCATAGATCAAGGCCATATTACAACCATATACATAACCCCACAACCATATACATAACCTATAAACCCTCCTTTTATAATAATCATTATTACCAGTGCAGACACAGCTGACACTTCTACCCCCCTCTCCCCGTTTGTACAGTCCCCGTTCTAAATAACATACATTGAATTATCCTAATGAAAGGTCATACCCTGACCTCATCAAACCTAAAAGTTGGTAGGGCTTGAACAAGACAAAAACACAAAATTCACAGACTAAAACAGATATGAAACATTACATTCCTAGACACATACACTGTAATAAGTAGAATTATATACACCACCAATATGATATCAAATATTAATGTTAACCATGAATTACAAACATTCAAAACATTTGCCTATAGTGTAGTTCACACTCAAATTACAAGATAATACACCACATGCCATAGTAGCGGTACAATACTAGGCTATGTAAATAATTTAAAGAACCCGAGACTTAAATAAAACCAGAGTAGTTATAAGACTAAGGCTGCTGTAATGTGCCAGTCCCAAAAGAACTGACACGTATCTCAGAAAAATTTTGTGTTGATACCAACGTGTCAATCTAATTACTTAAAAACGAGATCCTAAGGGCTCGGTATCCTGGCTTTCAAGGAAATTTTAAACCCAGTGAACATAACCATCAGGCTTAGAAAAGTAACCCTGGAAACCACACTTATATCTCACTATGACAAACATTCTCTTGAAACATGGCTTACCATCCATACCTAATTCTCACTACCTTCCTCTTACACACATCAGTTCCAGATAAACCAAAAACAACCCCCCCCCTTTACATCCCCCCATAAGGAGACCACTCCTTTGTCCATCCTCAGGGACCCCGCCCAAGGGAACCCACAGTGAGATTCCTATAACCTTCCGGGAAACTTTTTTCCCAAGACGCCCCATAAACCAACTTATTCCTACACTTCGTCCTATAGAATCTGGCCGCCAACGCTTTTATCCTCATATCACCCCTTAATCCCCTCATTCCCCATGAAATGTCCAGATAATCCACTATGATATACATTATAGCCCTTCCTACATCCCTAGACACTCCCCCTACATCCAGTAGTAAAGCCCTTAAAAGCGACAAACGACCCCCCCCCAACAGTCTGATAACCCCACCCATCCATGATCTCACCCCCTCCAAGGAGGTACAAAAAAAAACCACATGAAACGCCGTTTCAACATCACCACAAAACTGACAAAAGCCTCTTCCACAATCCCATACTACGTAAACACCTCCTTGGAAGCCAGAATCCCCATGATAAACCTATATACTAATTCTCTTACTCTAGCCGGTATCCGCAGCTTACTAAATCTTTCCAAATAACCCCAATCATACGTTGGATACACGGCTACCCCTTGCATAATTCCTTGACCTTTCACTACCCTCACCAACCGTTTCACTTTGATTTTATCCACCTGTTGCACTGTCAATAAAAATCTCAACATATCTTCACAAACCCTCAATTCCTTCCCACTCCACCATTACGTGCCTCCTCCATAACTCTTCCTACTTTGACGCCCCTCACACCCCCTTCCCTCATATACCTCCCCTTGATATATACAGCCATGACTCTCAGTCCTAAAGTCAACAAACCTAAACCCCTCTCGCACATCCGTCATAACTACCTCCTTACTTAACCATGCCCTCCAAATCCCCACACAAACTTCAGCACCCTCCTCTGCATTTCCACAATATCTCGTACCTCTAAGGGAAAAACCTCTGCCACCCCCCATACCTTGCTATAGACAAGTGATTTACCACCACTACCCTCTGATGTAAAGCTAAGTCCCTCGCACTTAACCTCCTAGTCTACTTAAAACCTTACCCTTGACAGACTCCGAATTTACCCTTCTGCATGCCTGCACTTCTGCCAAATACCATATCCCACATACCTTGATTCTGTCAACCACTGTCCATCCTAACCCTATCCCCAAGCCCCCCCCTATCCAATTACCGACCTCTAGTAACCTTGATTTCACCGTATTAACTCTCATTCCGGTATTCATACCAAACATCTGAATCACTCTTCCCACCCTCCTTAACTCCTCCTTACCCTTAGCATAACAGTAGTATCATCCACATACCCAACGATGCCCCCTTTGCACCCCCTTCCATCTCCTGATTGTTCATTACCCTCTCAACAGACTCATAAAAAGGATTCTGCACACACGCAAAGAGCAGCTGTGACATCGGACAGCCCTGTCTCAAACCTCTCTCCATTGGTACACTTTCACCCAACCTCCCATGACCTGTACCTCACCTCAGCCCCATCATACAGGGTGTTCACCCACCTCACTACCCCCTCCGAAAACCCAACCTCTCTAAGCAAACCCCTAAGAAATCTCTGTCCACGCAATCATAAGCATTCACCCAATTCTAAACCTAGTATTCCCCTCCCGAACATCTCTCTAGAAAATCCCTAATCACACCATGTCCATCCCTCATCCTTCTTCCCGGAATTCCCAACTGTCCCCTATGTAACACTAAACCCAACACTTTCCTCATTCTGTTGCCAAAAACCTTAGCAAAATCTTGTAATCCGAGCACATTAACGTAATCGCACGATAATCATTCAAAACTCGGCATTCCTTCTTTTTGGGCACTAAAACCGTGACACCCGTTCTTTGTGATTTCCCCATCCTCCCACTATTTAACATACAATTCAAAACCCCCACCAAACAATGCCGTACACTCCCCCAATGATACCTATAAAAATCGTTTGGTAGTCCGTCTATGCCTGGGGTTTTACCCTGGCACATCCCAAAAACTGCCTCCTCCCCACCTCCTTACAGTAATACTACCCTCGATTCTGTTACTGTCCTGCTCACTTAATACTCTATTAAACCCTTCATCCCCAAACCGTCCCTCACCCACTCCCCTGCCATCCCTCCTCCACTTCTCCCTAAACCAAAAATCTGCATACAAACTAATATTTTCCGTGGTGGATAGGCCTTGACCCTCCTCAAAGCCACCCCCCCCTGTACCTACCTCAATATACGCCAAGGTGGTCTTCGCCTGCCGTTCCTTAAACCTCCTTAATACAAAACCCGATGGCCTATCTCCCCTTAAGACATCCTCCAACCCTGCCCTAACTCGAATTGCCTCAAATTTTCATTGTGAATTTCCGCCAACCTATTTCGCAACGTTCCATGTCCTCACTCCGCCCCACACGTTCCTCTGCATAACAGTCATTTAACTGACCCTCAAGATAATTTTGTAGGCCATAGCTCCACCTAGCCATTCCTTACCCGTACTTTAAAAAATTTCCCTATTTCAACTTTAGCCCTCATTTCCCACCAATCCAGCAAATCCATTTCCATATTCCTAGTCTCCCACAAGGATTTCCACAATCTTCAAACCCCGTAGGTTCATCCTTTTCCCTAAGTAGCCCTCACATTTAATTTCCAATATCCTGCATAAACCCTCACTATGCCATCTACCCTCAAATCTGCTATAACAGCACGATGATCAGAAAAACCCACATCGATAGTCCTCACCCTCTCCACACCTATGCCCTGCCTAACATAAATCCTATCTAACCTTGCCTCATATCCCCTACGAATAAAAGTGTGCTCACTCCATATCCCCTACTTCCCACCACATCTACTGCTCCAACATCTCGCAAAACATCCGCAGGACCCCCAAAACACAACCCGCCCCCTCGGAACCACATCACCCTTCCTAATGACACAATTCCAATCCCCACCAATCACCGTAAAAGCAGGTAAACCTCTCAAGTGATATACCAGAACCTCGCGTACAAAATCCACCTTCACTCTAGTGTTACTAGTTGCTGGCATGTACACACCTACAAAACTAACCCTCCTGGCCCCCAAAACCCATCCACCCTGACAACCCTCCCACCCCCCCCCTCCTCCCAACCAGGATACGCAAAGGACTGGTCTCCTTTACCGCCACAGCCACACTCCTTTCAACCTCAAAGCATCACATGTAAACAACCTATAACCTTTCAACAACAGCTCACATCCTAACCTATGGTTATGTTCCTGCAAAAAACAGACATCAATGCTAAATCTCCTCAAAACCCACTCTAACCATACCCTCTTGACCTCGTTTTTAAGACCGTTTACATTGAAAGTTACACACCTGAATTTTACAAGAAAGGCGGCTTACCCCTGTGCCGCTGAGGCTTACTTGGTCCTCCTTTCATAGGTCTCGGTTCTTCTCTATCAATCCCTCGTTCCTGCCCTCCAACCCCTCCCTGTCCCTTCCCACCTAGCTTCCCATTGCCCCCCCTCCTCCTGACTTGCCTTTGCAACCACAGCTGCCCACATCTTCTTCCCAGGCCTCTGCGCTGGTGTGAGGACCTCGTCCATGTCTGATGCCCCCGCTGATCTCTTGCGGGAGCTACCCTCTACATACATTTCTTCTTCAACCACATCTTCTTGATGGACCTCCACCACCACATTGCTCTCCTTTCGAACCTCACTCAAGTCTTCCTTACCCTGCTTCTGTTCATCCATCACCTTGTCATCACCTGACCTCACATCACTTTCCACACCAAGCACCGACTCTTCAAAAAATCCTTCAGCACAGCCTCCAAAATCCCGTCCTGAGCTGACTCTGCATTATCTAACGGCCTGTCTGACGGCGATATTCCCTCCCCTCCCGTTTCCACTGGTAGTGTAACACACGTCTCCAAAACCACCTCTGCCCTGTCGACCTCCTCACTCCATAGGCCTGTACCCCGTCTTTCCACTTCATCCGTCATAACATCGTGGCTTCTAATGGCGTATCCACAGCAGCTGTCTCCTGACGCCTAGGCTCCTGTCTCCTGGGGCAATTGTGCCACCATGTGCTCATAAGAGTCACATAACGGCACGTCTTCCTCTGCCCCGCATAGTGAACAAAAACCTGTGTTCTATGGTTACGCAATGTAACATATGATGGTATCGGTCTCCTCAGGGTCATTTTCAGTGTGCATGATCCTTCCGGCATCCCCTCATAAGGGCGTCCCTCCACATTCCATGCTCGTCGAGTGTACAGTTCCATAACCACTGAACACATCTTGGATGCTGTATGCTGTTGCCTCAAAAGGTACATTCCTTACCTTCACCCAAGTAAAATACTTAGACACATCATGCAAGCATACTTCCACTGCGAATTGATACCTCCATCCGTCGTTCTTGAAATTCATCTACGATGGTAGAGTACGAAGTCAGCCCTCATGAACTTCACGAAGACCCTTGACATTCCATTCAGTGCCACACCATACAGCTCTTCGTTGGGATGCCATAACAGTCCCTGATAATGCTTGGCAGGAGAACGTTTCATCGTGTCGTTGCTTAAAGTTCCTCTAACCAGCTGAATGCAGACAGTATTAATGCGCCGGTACAGTCGGTCCGCCATCTTGGCGCTAATACTATGTTTTCCTCACCAGGTGGCGTGCAAGAGAACCAGTAGAAGCGTCCTCTCTTCCCGCAGGTCGAGAGACGAATGTTGAAAGAGGGTTTGCTAAAATCAGGGTTTCTTAAGATAGGAGCAGAGGAGCAAGCACTTCAACCTAGCATTCGTCTCTCGACCTGCGGGGAGAGAGGACGCTTCTACTGGTTCTCTTGCACGCCACCTGGTGAGGAAAACATAGTATTAGCACCAAGATGGCGGACCGACTGTACCGGCGCATGAATACTGTCTGCATTCAGCTGGTTAGAGGATCTTTAAGCAACGACACGATGAACGTTCTCCTGCCAAGCATTATCAGGGACTGTTATGGCATCCCCAATGAAGAGCTGTATGGTGTGGCATTGAATGGAATGTCAAGGGTCTTCGTGAAGTTCATGAGGGCTGACTTCTACTCTACCATCGTAGATGAATTTCAAGAACGACGGATGAGTATCAATTCGGCAGTGGAAGTATGCTTGCATGATGTGTCTAAGTATTTTACTTGGGTGAAGGTAAGGAATGTACCTTTTGAGGCAACAGCATACAGCCTACAAGATGTGTTCAGTGGTTATGGAACTGTACACTCGACGAGCATGGGAATGTGGAGGGACGGCCCTTATGAGGGGATGCCGGAAGGATCCTTCACACTGAAAATGACCCTGAGGAGACCGATACCATCATATGTTACATTGCATAACCATAGAACACAGGTTTTTGTACACTATGCGGGGCAGAGGAAGACGTGCCGTTTATGTGACTCTTATGAGCACATGGTGGCACAATGCCCCAGGAGACAGGGGCCTAGGCGTCAGGAGACAGCTTCTGTGGATACGCCATTAGAAGCCACGGATGTTATGACGGGTGAAGTGGAAAGCCGGGGTACAGGCCTATGGAGTGAGGAGGTCGACAGGGCAGAGGTGGTTTTGGAGACGTGTGTTACACTACCAGTGGAAACGGGGGGGGGAGGGAATATCGCCGTCAGACAGGCCGTTAGATAATGCAGAGTCAGCTCAGGACGGGATTTTGGAGGCTGTGCTGAAGGATTTTTTGGAAGAGTCGGAGCATGGTGTGGAAAGTGATGTGAGGTCAGGTGATGACAAGGTGATGGATGAACAGAAGCAGGGTAAGGAAGACTTGAGCGAGGTTCGCAAGGAGAGCAATGTGGTGGTGGAGGTCCATCAAGAAGATGTGGTAGCAGAAGAAATGTATGTAGAGGGTAGCTCCGCAAGAGATCAGCGGGGGCATCAGACATGGACGAGGTCCTCACACCAGCGTAGAGGCCTGGGAAGAAGATGTGGGCAGCTGTGGTTGCAAAGGCAAGTCAGGGAGGAGGGGGGGCAATGGGAAGCTAGGTGGGAAGAGACAGGGAGGGGTTGGAGGGCAGGAACGAGGGATTGATAGAGAAGAACCGAGACCTATGAAAGGAGGACCAAGTAAAACCTCAGCGGCACAGGGGTAAGCCGCCATTCTTGTAAAATTCAGGTGTGTAACTTTCAATGTAAACGGTCTTAAAAACGAGGTCAAGAGGGTATGGTTAGAGTGGGTTTTGAGGAGATTTAGTATTGATGTCTGTTTTTTGCAGGAACATAACCATAGGTTAGGATGTGAGTTGTTGTTGAAAGGTTATAGGTTGTTTACATGTGATGCTTTGAGGTTGAAAGGAGGTGTGGCTGTGGCGGTAAAGGAGACCAGTCCTTTGCGTATCCTGGGTTGGGAGGAGGGGGGGGGGGGAGGGTTGTCAGGGTGGATGGGTTTTGGGGGGCCAGGAGGGTTAGTTTTGTAGGTGTGTACATGCCAGCAACTAGTAACACTAGAGTGAAGGTGGATTTTGTACGCGAGGTTCTGGTATATCACTTGAGAGGTTTACCTGCTTTTACGGTGATTGGTGGGGATTGGAATTGTGTCATTAGGAAGGTGATGTGGTTCCGAGGGGGGCGGGTTGTGTTTTGGGGGTTCTGCGGGATGTTTTGCGAGATGTTGGAGCGGTAGATGTGGTGGGAAGTAGGGGATGTGGAGTGGAGCACACTTTTATTCGTAGGGGATATGAGGCACGGTTAGATAGGATTTATGTTAGGCAGGGCATAGGTGTGGAGAGGGTGAGGACTATCGATGTGGGTTTTTCTGATCATCGTGCTGTTATAGCAGATTTGAGGGTAGATGGCATAGTGAGGGTTTATGCAGGATATTGGAAATTAAATGTGAGGCTACTTAGGGAAGAGGGTAAACCTACGGGGTTTGAAGATTGGTGGAAATCCTTTTGGGAGATGGGAAATATGGAAATGGATTTGCTGGATTGGTGGGAAATGAGGGCTAAAGTTGAAACTGGGAAATTTTTTAAAGTACGGGGTAAGGAGATGGCTAGGTGGAGCTATGGCCTACAAAATTATCTTGAGGGACATTTTAAATGACTGTTATGCAGAGGAACGTTGGGGGGCGGAGTGAGGACATGGAACGTTTGCGAAATAGGTTGGCGGAAATTCACAATGAAAAATTTGAGGCAATTCGAGTTAGGGCAGGGTTGGGGATGTCTTAAGGGGATATAGGCCATCGGGTTTTGTATTAAGGAGGTTTAAAGGAACGGCAGGCGAAGACCACCTGGCGTATATTGAGCAGGTACGGGGGGGGGTGGCTTTGAGGAGGGTCAAGGCCTATCCACCACGGAAAATATTAGTTTGTATGCAGATTTTTGGTTTAGGGAGAAGTGGAGGAGGGTTGGCAGGGGAGTGGGTGAGGGACGGTTTGGGGGGTGAAGGGTTTAATAGAGTATTAAGTGAGCAGACAGTGACAGAATCGAGGGTAAATATTAATTTTAGAGGAGGTGGAGGAGGCAGTTTTTTGGGATGTGCCGGGTAAAACCCCAGGGAAGACGGAATACCAAACGATTTTTTATAGGTATCATTGGGGGGAGTGTACGGCATTGTCTGTGGGGGTTTTGAATTGTATGTTTAAATAGTGGGAGGATGGGGAAATCACAAAGAACGGGTGTCACGGTTTTAAATGCCCAAAAAGAAGGAATGCCGAGTTTGAATGATTACCGTGGGGATTACGTTAATGTGCTCCGGATTACAAGATTTTTGCTAAGGTTTTGGGCAACAGAATGAGGAAAGTGTTGGGGTTTTGTGTTACATAGGGACAGTTGGGAATTCCGGGAAGAAGGATGAGGGATGGACATGGTTTAATTTTTTTTTTTTTTTTTATTTTATTTAAAAAACACAATACACATCATACATTTGTGCTATATTTAGGTTACATAAACAAAGAAACATAATCCATTAAATAATAAAAACAAACAACTTCACATTCCCTTTTCCCCGCACTAAACTTATACATAAGAAAAACACGTTCAACTGTAAATGCTTAATTCCCCCTCCAAAGTACCCAACCAGCACACACAACATACATGGGAACTAAAAACACCACACCTGAACATACAGGTGGGTTTATTATATCCATAAAATACAGCCAGTATCTTAACACAAAAGGTAATATTATCCTAAGAATGTCACACTTTTTACATTTTTATAAAGAAACTTTATATACAAAGACATTCTCAATAATCCAAGTCGTTGCACACTCATTAGTTTTTGTATAATTAAACTTTATACACAAAGACATAATACTAAACAGGCTCAAAAATTACAATATAATAAAGGTGACTAAAATAGCCATTTCCACACCTTACCACAGAGAAACAAAAACACATATTTAAAAAAAACAAAGATACACACTCATGTTACATAGCACAATTATTATTAGTGTTTAACAATGCTTTGAGTGTTCCTTCTTGTATTGTCTCACTGACAAAGATCATTTACCTTATTAAAAACTATGATCATCAATGACCCTTTGTCTTTCAACACATGGTTAAACTAAAACATTCACACACAAGAAAACTCTACCATTATCCCCATCCAAATGTCATCCCCCCCATACAACTTCATGACAAT
>NW_026470574.1:0-12354 GCF_026875155.1 Cherax quadricarinatus | reverse complement strand
CATTATGTGGGGAAATAAACGGTGGACAACGAACGAGAAAGACAACGAATTAGCAGGGTACGAACGATACCGATGACAAGATATCAGGGTAACGAATATCAAGACTAATTAGCCTGGTCTCAGACCGGGCCGAGGGGGCGTTGACCCCCGCGGGCCAACGGGTGAAAATCCTATAATTAGGCTAAATATATAATTGTGACTATGTCTTTAATTGGTCCTTTAAATGTCTATAATCGTGCCTATGCCTATAACTGCGTCTATAAGTGTCTAAAATTAAGCTAAAATCTATAACTGTGTCTATAAATGACTATAATTGTGCCTTTTGTCCACAGTTGTGACCAAATGTTTATAATTGTGCTGATGTCTATAATTGTAACTATAAAGGCCTATAATTCCTCCTAAGTCTATCACTGTGTCTATGTCTCCTTTCTCAATCATTTCCCTTCTCTCATCTTCCCTTCCCTTCAATTCCCTCCCTTCAATTCCCTCCCCTTCATTTCCCCCCCCTCCCCTCCCCTCCCCTCCCCTCCCCTTCCCTCCTCTTCCCTTCAATTCCCTCCCCACCTCCCCCGAAAAAAAGCATTTGTAGGGGAACATCTGTGTGTTTAAAGAGGCGAGAGCCAGAGAGAGAGATGAGAGAGAGAGAGAGAGAGAGAGAGAGAGAGAGAGAGAGAGAGAGAGAGACAGACAGACAGACAGACAGACAGACAGACAGACAGATGGGGCTGACATTGGGAAGTACTGACAGTGTAAGACAGTTGACTAGTAAAGGCAGATGTAAAATGCCAAGTATATAAGTATTGAGAGTGAGGATATTGGCTTTGTAAACTCGGGGCTTGAGACACCTGCAGGGACAGACTAATTCCAAGTCATCACAAGGTCTGACTAATTCCAAGTCATCACATGGGATAATAGCAAATCATCACAAGGGTTAATACCAAGTCACCACATGGGATAAAACCAAATCATCACAAGGGATAATAGCAAATCATCACAAGGTATAATACCAAATCATCACAAGGGATAAAACCAAATCATCACAAGGGATAATACCAAATCATCGCAAGGGATAATACCAAATCATCACAAGGGATAATACCAGGTCATCACAAGGGATAAAACCAAATCATCACAAGGGATAATAGCAAATCATGAGAAGGGGTAATACCAAATCATCACATGGATAATACCAAGTCATAAGGAGGGATAATACCAAGTCATCACAGGGTCTGACTAATACCAAGCCATCACAAGGTCTGATTCATTCTAAGTCATCACAAGAGATGGCTAAACCCAACTCATCACCAGGTATAAACAAGGTCAGGGAGCATGGAGTGAGCTCAGGTTTGCTGCTGGTAGTGTTGATCTTGCTGGTAATGTAAACAACGGAGGTGTTGTCTCAAGTCTTCACTAATGTGTGTCAATGTCACCTTTATTGCAGGGGGGAAAAAGAGCAAATTTTGGAACTATGTCACTTGGAGGAGAGACGAAGGAAGGAGGAGAGACGAAGGAAGGAGAGACGATGGAAGGAGAGATGATGGAAGGAGAGATGATGGAAGGAGAGATGATGGAAGGAGGAGAGACGAAGGAAGGAGGACAGACGAAGGAAGTTGAGACGATGGAAGGAGGAGAGACGAAGGAAGGAGAGAACGAAGGAAGGAGGAGAGACAAAGGAAGGAGAGACGAAGGAAGGAGAGAGACGAAGGAAGGAGGGAGAGTAGGTAGATAGAAGGAATGTAGAGGCTGGGGAAAGAGAGAGGATGGAAGTCTTTAGGTCAAGATCTGTCTCACTGTCTGTGCATCGCCAGCAGCAATGTTGCAAGGCTAGCAACAGATAGTAGGAGCAGCAGAAGCAGACGACACCCATACACTAGACTGTGACACGGCCTAATACTTTACGCTTCTGCCTTGCATCAGAGAGATTTTTTTTCCTCCTGCTATCTGTTGCTAATCTTGCAGCATTGCAATTACCTCTGGCTATACGGAAAAAGTGCTATAGATCTTGAGCTAAAGACTTCCATCCCCCATGTGAATTTTTTACAATGTTAAGATTGCCTGTTTTTCGAATGTTTTGCATATATATATATATATATATATATATATATATATATATATATAATATATATATATATATATATATATATAATATATTCTCGGGAAGAAATTGGAAGAGTTTAAGGAGAATGGAACAACGAATAGGCAATCTGGACACCCACGATGCCTTGTACCTTCTCACAAAGTGTTTGAGTCTGCCCAGGTTGACATATTTCCTAAGATGTGCACCTTCATATGATAACCCTATACTGCACGAATATGACAGTATTCTGAGGCAGATTTTTACGAAAGTACTTAACCTTACTCTAGAAGACGGGCAGTGGAACCAAGCTACACTTCCAGTCAGACTAGGAGGAATTGTTGTCCGCAAGTCATCACAGATTGTGTTACCTGCTGTTCTGTCCTCGTGTATTGCATCCAGAGAGCTTGTAGCAGCGATTCTCCCTGAACGTCTTAGGGACAAGATTGGAGTCCAGGACCAGAAGTTCATTGACGGAGCCATGATCTGGGATAATCTAACGGGCTCTGAAACCAGACGTGCTCTCCAAACAACTACAAACAGTCGCACTGGGATGGTCCAATAGTGGAGGACATAACCTCAGAAATGCTTCAGAGTGTGTCAGGGAAGGATAGAGCCCGCCTCCTGGCAGTGAGAGCCCCTCATGCAGGGGACTTTCTGTTGGTTTTTCCCAACTCCAGCCTTGGCACACACCTCAACCCACAGACCATCCGCATCTTTGTTGCCCGTGGACTTGCCGCCCCTATTCTCGCCGAACACATGTGTATTTGTGGCAGTGAGGCAGCAGACCGATTCGGGTGCCATGGTCTTGTGTGCCGTAAATCCGACATGTGGAGATTAATAACATTATCAAGAGGAACCTCACATCATCCGGATGCCCAGCAGTAAGGAAGCCACCCCAACTATGCAGATCTGATGACAGCCAAAAGCGTCCAGATGGTATCACCCTTCAAGCTTGGACAGATGGCAAGCAGGTGGTGTGGGACTATACATGTCCATCTTCCTTGGCTGATACCTATCTTCAATACACCAGGGAGGAAGGAGGGGCAGCTGCCAGCTTCAGGGAGTCCCAAAAGTCTAGAAAATATGGAGAACTTGCCCAACATTATATGTTTGTTCCCATAGGCTCAGAGACCCTTGGCTCATGGGGAAAGAGTGCATCTAAATTCCTTAAGGAGCTGGGAAAAAGACTAATCAGGGTAACTAGGGATCCCAGGGCATCTAGTTTTGTGTTCCAGCGGCTCAGTGCGGCTGTTCAGAGGGGTAATGCCTGCTGTATTTTGGGCACGCGCCCCAGCTCTGAGGAGCTGGATGAGATTTTCGCCTTATAATCAGTGACAAACACGTAACAACATGTACTTAACATGTATCTCACTCTTAATTATAGCATCAATGTATCTTTTAAATCTTTTGTACAATATTATGTAATAATACAGTGGACCCCCGCATAGCGAACTTAATCCGTGCAAGAGGGCTGGTCGTTATGCGAAATGTTCGCTATGCGAATTAATTTTCCCCATAAGAAATAATGGAAATAAAATTAATCCGTGCAAGACACCCAAAAGTATGAAAAAAAAATTTTTTTACCACAAAAAAATGTTAATTTTAGTACACACAAACTGAAAAAGGCATGCACAATTACATGACACTTACTTTTATTGAAGATCTGGTGATGATTGATGGGATGGGAGGAGGGGAGAGAGAGTGTTAGTGTTTAGAAGGGGAATCCCCTTCCATTAAGACTTGAGGTGTCGAGTCCTTTTCTGGGTTACTTCCCTTCTTCTTTTAATGCCACTAGGACCAGCTTCAGAGTCACTGGACTTCTTTCGCACAACAAATCTGTCCATAGAGCTCTGTACCTCCCGTTCCTTCAAGACTTTCCTAAAATGGGCCATAACATTGTCATTGAAATAGTCACCAGCACGGCTTGCAACAGCTGTGTCAGGGTGATTTTCATCCATAAAGGTTTGCAGTTCAACCCACTGTGCACACATTTCCTTAATTTTTGAAGTAGGCACAATGGATTCCACAACTGGCATAGGCTTCTCAGGGTTAGCCCCAAACCCTTCAAAATCTTTCTTAATTTCCATACTAATTCTCACCCTTTTTACCACAGGGTTGGCACTAGAAGCTTTCTTGGGGCCCATGGTCACTTATTTTCCAGAAACAGCACCGAAAACACTGTAATAATACGAAATATTCCGAGTGTATGCTTGAATGTTACCGCGGAGGCTAGCTGGTAAACAATGGGACGGGCGGCACATGTGAGGCTGGCTGAGGGCCCACATTGGACGCGTCTCCGACGAAGTTCGCTGAGCGGGTTTTTGTCTACTATGCGGGGCAAAATTTCAGCGAACAAAGCGTTCGCTATGCGGATTGTTCGCTATGCAAGGCGTTCGCTATGCGGGGGTCCACTGTACTAATATATATATATTATATATATATATATATATATATATTTATATATATATATATATATGGTAAAATATATGATAAAAAAAATAGATATAGATAAGCTATACAATAGATGCAGATAAACAAGGGATAAGAGGATAAGTTATAGATAAGGCAGGGAATAAGGTGCTGATCAATTATGGGACATGAGAGAATAAGGGAGGAAGGGGAATTGGTAACATATATTAAAGGAAGGGTTGAAGAAAAAGGGGAAGGAAAGGGGAAGACGTGTTGGAGATAAGACAGATGTGAGGGATGCTGTGTGATTGAAGTGGATGGAATGTAATGAGAGATATCTCCCTTTTATTTTGTGTTTACACAACCCGCAGATAGGAGAGAGAACTTACGACGACGTTTTGGTCCGACTTGGACCATTTATAAAGTCACAGTCGGACCGAAACGTCGTGGTAAGCTTCTCTCTCCTATATTCGGGTCATTTGAGCATGGTACCAGTCATGGTATTATCTGTACCACCTTCAGGTACCTGGAGGAGTTAGGTCAGGTCATGACCTCTTGATTTCGGAGACAAGGTGTCCTGTAGCTCTATTTGCACTGCACTCAGCTCACACACTGAGGTCCGGGGGTCGATCCCCGGTTTGGGTGGAAACATTAAGACGTGTTTTCTTAAGACATCTACTGTCCCTGTTCACCAATCAGTAAAACAAGTACCTAGGTATTAGTCGACCGGTGTGGGTCGCATCCTGGGTGTTAGTGGACTGGTGTGGGTCACATCCTGGGTGTTAGTGGACTGGTGTGGGTCACATCCTGGGTGTTAGTGGACTGGTGTGGGTCACATCCTGGGTGTTAGTGGACTGGTGTGGGTCGCATCCTGGGTGTTAGTGGACTGGTGTGGGTCACATCCTGGGTGTTAGTGGACTGGTGTGGGTCACATCCTGGGTGTTAGTGGACTGGTGTGGGTCGCATCCTGGGTGTTAGTGGACTGGTGTGGGTCGCATCCTGGGTGTTAGTGGACTAGTGTGGGTCACATCCTGGGTGTTAGTGGACTGGTGTGGGTCACATCCTGGGTGTTAGTGGACTGGTGTGGGTTGCATCCTGGGTACGAAACTGACCTAATTTTCTGTATAGTACGTCATTGATGTCAGCCATAACCACTTGCTTAATCGAATAAGCAGAAGTATACCTAAACCCTTCTCTTGACCAATCAGACTGTTCCTGACTGTTTACGTCACATGACCAAACAACGCGATTCTTTTGTCTTTGAGCTCACGCGGCCATGACCTGACCCCTCTCTCGTGGTCATTACCTGACCACTGTGTTAGGTAAGACACATATGCAACAGTTAGGTATCTTTATTGTGAAACGTTTCGCCTACACAGTAGGCTTCTTCAGTCAAGTACAGAAAAGTTGATAGAAGCAGAAGATACTTGAAGACGATGTAATCAGTCCATCACCCTTAAAGTTTTGAGGTGGTCAGTCCCTCAGTCTGGAGAAGAGCATTGTTCCATAGTATGAAACAATATGGAGTTGAAGTGACAGGATGGAGCTTTTTATAGCGCCAAGAGGTGAGACGTAGGCCACTAGGAGAGGTAAGAACTCAGATGTTGAAAGGTCAGGTCCCTCTCAAATCCAGCCCCTCTCACTAGTGGAAGTTGTCGAAGTTGATTGCAGGTCTGTACCAAGATACCCTTGTGTTGCAGTGTCTGACAGATTGAACATTAAAATGGTATAAAATACCGACAGGTTGTTAGGTAAGACACATATGCAACAGTTAGGTATCTTTAAAGATGGTTTAGAAAGACACGTAAGCAAACACTATAACATATTTATTAGAAAACGTTTCGGTCCTGGGACCTTGATCACTTCTAACATACAGAGGTAGAAAGACATTATATATATAGGCGGAGAGTGAGATGTGACGCACGTGACCTGAGGAATGTCATAAGAACATAAGAATGGAGGAACACTGCAGAAGGCCTACTGGCCCATGCGAGGCAGGTCCT
This sequence comes from Cherax quadricarinatus, assembly GCF_026875155.1. Classification (NCBI taxonomy): domain Eukaryota; kingdom Metazoa; phylum Arthropoda; class Malacostraca; order Decapoda; family Parastacidae; genus Cherax; species Cherax quadricarinatus. Next base: position 5,865 of record NW_026470574.1, on the reverse strand, counting down.
TATCAAAACAACCTCTGCCTATGATGAGGACCAGTAGACGATGAAATCATGTGACTCCTGTGTTGTTGGGTTGGTGCTGCTTAAGTATCATGTATGCCAATGTTTTTGAAATTTTGTATTGGCATACATGATACTTAAGCAGCACCAACCCAACAACACAGGAGTCACATGATTTCATCGTCTACTGGTCCTCATCATAGGCAGAGGTTGTTTTGATAAGGACCTGCCTCGCATGGGCCAGTAGGCCTTCTGCAGTGTTCCTCCATTCTTATGTTCTTATGACATTCCTCAGGTCACGTGCGTCACATCTCACTCTCCGCCTATATATATAATGTCTTTCTACCTCTGTATGTTAGAAGTGATCAAGGTCCCAGGACCGAAACGTTTTCTAATAAATATGTTATAGTGTTTGCTTACGTGTCTTTCTAAACCAACTTGTCGGTATTTATTACCAAGGTTTATACCATCTTTAAAGATACCTAACTGTTGCATATGTGTCTTACCTGACAACCTGTCGGTATTTTATACCATTTTAATGTTCAACCTGACCACTGTCTTGAAGTACTGATCTGACCCCTGCCTTTCATGGTGCTGACCCCTCTCGTAGTCCTGACCTGACCCCCTCTCTCGTGGACATGACATGACCCATCTCTCGTGGCTATCACATGACCACTCATAAGAACATAAGAAAAGAGGAACACTGCAGCAGGCCTGTTGGCCCATACTTGGCAGGTCCTTCACAAAACCAACCCACTAACACAACATTTACCCAACCCACCGTCAGTGCTACCCTAACAATAAGCTTTGACATTTCTATTTACCCATATGCAAGTCCCACTCAAATCCAACCCCTCTCACTCATGTATTTATCCAACCTAAACTTGAAACTACCCAAGGTTTTAGCTTCAATAACTTTACTAAGAACATAAGAATGTAGGAACACTGCAGAAGGCCTACTGGCCCATGCGAGGCAGGTCCTTATCAAAACGACCTCTACCGAAAGCTACCCTAGAAATAACTCCCGTACCCCCCCATCAAGCATTAGGGGAATTGCCAATAAACCCCTGGCTGCCTTCAAGAGAGAGCTGGACAGATACCTAAAGTCAGTGCCGGATCAGCCGGGCTGTGGCTCGTACGTCGGACTGCGTGCGGCCAGCAGTAACAGCCTAGTTGATCAAGCCCTGATCCATCGGGAGACCTGGTCATGGACCGGGCCGCGGGGGCGTTGATCCCCGGAATAACCTCCAGGTAACCCCATGACACCAATCAAACCCAGCCCCTCCCACTCGTATATTTGTCCAGTCTCTTCTTAAAGCTACCCAAGGTCCTAGCCTCTATCACCCCACTGGGAAGACTGTTCCACGCATCTACAACTCTGTTAGAAAACCAAAACAACTCCGTTAGAAAACCACTAAAACTCCGTTAGAAAACCAAAGGCAGACTGTTCCACTCCTCAACTACCTTATTGTGATGAATGGTTTGAAAAACCAACATAAGAATGTAGGAACACTGCAGAAGGCCTACTGGCCCATACGAGACACTTATGCAACATATGGGAATCTTTATTGAGGAAACGTTTCACCACACAGTGGCTTCATCATGATGAAGCCACTGTGTGGCGAAACGTTTCCTCAATAAAGATTCCCATATGTTGCATAAGTGTCTCAATCATCTACTACCCTATTTCCAAACCAATACTTTCCTATGTCCTTTCTAAATCTAAACTTATCTAATTTAAATCCATTACTGCGGGTTCTCTCTTGGAGAGATATCCTCAAGACCTTGTTAATATCCCCTTTATTAATACCTATCTTCCACTTATACACTTCGATCAGGTCTCCCCTCATTCTTCGTCTAACAAGTGAATGTAACTTAAGAGTCTTCAATCTTTCTTCATAAGGAAGATTTCTGATGCTATGTATTAATTTAGTCATCCTACGCTGAATGTTTTCTAACGAATTTATGTCCATTCTGTAATATGGAGACCAGAACTGAGCTGCATAATCTACAGTGCTCGTCACGGTATTATGCCGGGTGAGCGCCTCGACATAATGCCGTGATGAAAATCAAAGTCCGACCATACAAGGTGATCTTTTATCGTCAGTACATTCTGCTGGGCAGCAGCAGTTAGCATGACGTCACAGCCTTCCGCCACACTTCACACTTCTCATTGCTCACTTGGCTGCCGTGGTGAGAGGAAGAGCAATGAGAAATCACTGTGAAGTGTGGCGAAAGGCCGTGACGTCAAGGAGTCAACAATGGAAAGTGAAGCAGCACAAGACGGGAGAAGCCAAACTTAAAAAAAGGGGCTACACAGGCATGAGGCAATTCCTGCATAAGTGCAGTAGTAAGCGAGCTAGAAGAAAAATAAGGAACACGTGACACAAGAGCAGGGAGGCTGAGGGAATTCTTTCCCAAAGGGGGGACTACAGAAACAATGGAAGACCAGAGTGAACCCGTGCTTACCAGAGGTGTAAGAGGCCAAAGCCAAGTACTAATGGAAAAAACATAAACGCAAAGGACCCAGAAACACAAGGAGTTAAGCCGACGAGCCAGAAATGAACATGCATGCATAAGGAGAGGGGCCCAGTGGCAATATGAAAATAACATAGCATCAAAAACCATATCTGACCCAAAGTTGTTGTACAGTCAAGGGCCAGGTAATCAGACTGAGGAAGGAAGAAGAGCTCACAGGGAACGACCAGGAATCACGCGAAGAGCTCAGCTCAGGTTTGTAGATGAATGGTTCGGAGAACCGACATGTTGATAAATTAGACACATGTGCAACTCTTGGGAATCTTTATTGAGGAAACGTTTCGCCACACAGTGGCTTCATCAGTCCATACATAGGATTGATGGACTGAACACATCGACTCAAGGTTGAGGGACTGATTACCTCATTCTCCTCCTGTTCTTCAAGTTTCTCCTATGTATGGACTGATGAAGCCACTGTGTGGCGAAACGTTTCCTCAATAAAGATTCCCAAGAGTTGCACATGTGTCTAATTTATCAGCTCAGCTCACGACTCAGGGGGGTATTCACAGTGGAGACAGAGAGGCTTCGAGGAATCCGAGGTGTTTAGGGTGCACCAGAAATGCTGGACAACTGTGCTCAACCGAAAGGAAGGTGAAGAAAACCGCTGGAGGAACTAGACACCGTGAAGGCGGTGGGGCCAGATAATCTCTCTTTGGGTTCTGACAGAGGAATAGATGCACTGTGGTTTTCTTCCAGAACAATTTTGAATAAATCTATCGAAACAGGGCAACGCCTGATATGTGGAAGACAGCAAATGTAGTCCCGATTTTCAAAAAGGAGACAGACAAGCTGCACTAAAATTACAGATCAGTCCCCTTTCTGACATATATGTAAAGTTATGGAGAAGATTATCAGAAGAAAGATGTGGCGGAGCATCTAGAAAAAACGCTGTCATAAAATGACAACCAACACGCCTCATTGAAGGGAAAATCCCGCATCACAGATCTATTGGATTTTTACGTCAACAGGAGGAGACAGGAGAGAGAGGGATGGGTAGACTGCATCTTCTTGGAATGTAAGAAGGCTTTCGATACAGTACCATACGAAAGACTGGCTGAAAAGCTAGAGGAGCAGGCAGAATAGCAGGGAAAGTACTGTAATGGATCAGGGATACACCTAACAGGAAGAAAACATCGTGTGTTAGTACGTGACGTGGTGTCAGAGTTGGCACCTGTGTCGAGTGGGGTTTCTTAAGGGTCAGTCCTAGGGCCGGTGCTGTTTGTATATGTGAATGACATGACGGAAGGAATAAATTCAGAGGTGTTCTTGTTTGCAGACGATGAAAATACACACGGACGAGGATTAGGTAAGCCTACAAGGGAATCTGGACAGGCTGCAAGCGAGGTCCAGCTAATAGCTCCAGGAGTTGAACCTCACCAAGTGGAGTACAGCCTAAGAGGTCAAAGGCTGTAAAACTCACTGAAGGTAAAGGATCTTAGGGTGAGCATCATACCGAGCACATCTCCTGAGGCACACATCAATCAAATAACTGCTGCAGCATATGGGCGCCTGGCAAACCTGAGAACAGCATTTCGACATCTAAGGAGACCTTCACTACACTGCACACTGTGTACATCAGGCCCATATTGGATTATGCAGCACCAGTATGGAACCCACACCTGCTCAAAAACGTCAAGAAATAAGAGGAAATGTAAAGGTCTGCAACAAGATTATTCCCGGAGTTAAGGGATATGCCCTACTAGAAGAGGTTAAGGGAAATCAACCTGACGACACTGGAGTACAGGAGGGATAGGGGAGACATGATAACGACATATAAAATACTGAGAGGAATTAATAAAATGGATAGGGACAGAATGATTCAGAGATGGGACAGAGCAACTGGAAGCTGAACACTCAGATGAGTTCCAGGAATGTTAAGAAGTATTTATTCAGTCATATAGTTGTCAGGAAGTTGAACAATCTGGAGAGTGATGTAGTGGAGGCAGGATCCAAACACAGTTTTAAGAAGAGGTACGGTAAAGCTCTTGGAGCAGGGAGAGAGTGGACTTGGTGGCGACAAGTGAAGAGGCAAATCGATGAGTACCCACACACACACACCTGGTCAAGCACTTCAAGAAATTAAAGAAAGTGCAAAGGTTTGCAACAAGACTAGTCCCAGATCTGAGGGGAATGTCCTACGAAGAAAGGTTAAGGGAAATCGGTCTCACGACACTGGAGGACAGGAGGGTTTGGGGAGACATGATGACATAAAATACTCTTAGGAATCGAAAAGGTGGACAGAGATGTTCCAGAGATGAAACACAGCAACAAGGGGTCATAGTTGGAAGTCGAAGACTCTGATGAATTACAGGGATGTTAGGAAGTATTTCTTTAGTCATAAAGCTGTCAGGAAGTGGAATAGTCTTAGAAGTGATGTAGTAGAGGCAGGATCCATACATAGCTTTAAGAAGAGGTAAGATAAATATTACAACTCATGCACAATGAGGCCTGTTATCTTGAGTGTAAAGGGGAGCAAGGAGCAGGACAAACACAGCTGAATGACTTTGAATTATATTTTCCTTTACCATGTGCGATTATAAGTATTTACAAGTATATACACTATATACAGTTGGAAATGTGTACAACACAGTAATCAAGAGGCAAAGACACAGCCTGGAGACACAATGGACAACCGCGTTCAACCAGCTCTTGAATGGTAATGACAAGGGTGGAAAGGTGAGTGGTGACCATGCCACCTCCACAGTTGCCACACCCACCTTCTCATTGGCTGAACCTGGGTACTGATCGAACGATGGGGCCCCATCGTCCGACCCTTAGCACCCGGCTCGCTGGTTGGTGAGGTAACCCTTTAATGAGGGTGTGTACATGCGCCGAATAAAGGTTACGTACTCTTTACATGGCACAGTAAAGCTCATGGAGTAATAATAGAGAGGACGTAGTAGTGATCAGTGAAGAGGCGGGGCCAGGAGCTATGAATCGACCCCTGCAACCACAAATAGGTGTGCACACACACACACACACACACACACACACACACACACACACACACACACACACAACGTTGGTGGTGCTGGCTAGCAGTAAGTCAATATGTCCGGGATTTTGTCCTCTGTGTATTTTGTCCTATTTGTTACATATAGATGTGTCCTGTCTCGCTGCCTGACGTCTCCTGACACATAACTGGCGGTGCCGCCCATGTTGCTGGTGTTGGTTGTGATGGGCTTGTGAGAGTGGTGGTGATGGTGGTAGTACTAGTATTGCTGATGGTGGTAGCTGTGACGGGCTTGTGATAGTGGTGGTACTGCTGGTAGTACAAGAACTGGTGATGATGGTAGTTGTGATGGGCTTGTGAGAGTGGTAATGTTGGTA
>NW_026470572.1:0-11956 GCF_026875155.1 Cherax quadricarinatus | reverse complement strand
CCGGGTTTTTCAACAAAATTTTTCTACTTTTGTGTCATTACCATCCGGAAAAAATCTCTTCTTTCATAAGAAAAAAAATTTTTTTTTTCAAAACTTTGCGACATAGAATGAAAATTTTCAGAAAGAAGCTTGTGACAGGGTTAAAACTATTGTTATTCTCTATAAAATGTATTTTTTGTCAATACTTTTAGATGTCTGGAATAGATTAATTGGATTTACATTATTTCTTTTGGAAATATTGCTTCAGTTTTTGTCGAATTCAGTTTTCATTAGACTTTCTGGAACGAATTAATAACGAAAACCGAGGTTTCACTGTATTGGTAATATGGTAGCAATATGGTACCATATTGTTAATATGTAACCTAACCTAATATATTCAACTGAATTGAATTTCACTGTTACAATAAAGAATGTATCTACGTGACAATGTAAATTAATAGTACTACAGTGGACCCTCAACCAGCGATGGCATCGATTAACGATAAATCTGACTAGCGATTCATTTAAACGCAAAAATTTTGCCTCGACTAGCGCTTAAAAACCCGACCAGCGCTTTTCGTTCCATACCATACGCGTCCACTTTGGCCTGAGCGCGCCTCACTTGTCCCTTTGGTGCCAGTGTTTACAAGCCAGCCAGCCACTGCGGTCGCTTCCAAACATACAACTGGAACATTTCATATTATCACAGCCTTTTCAGTGATTGCACCTGCAAAATAAGTCACCATGGGCCCCAAGAAAGCTTCTAGTACCAACCCTACAGCAAAAAGGGTGAGAATTACTATGGAGATGAAGAAAGAGATCATTGATAAATATGAAAGTGGAGTGCATATCTCTGAGCTGGTCAGGTTGTATAATAAACCCCAATCAACCATCGCTACTATTGTGGGCAAGAAAACGGCAATCAAGGAAGCTGTTCTTGCCAAAGGTGCAACTATGTTTTCGAAACTGAGATCGCGAGTACTCGAAGATGTTGAGAGACTGTTATTGGTTTGGATAAATGAGAAACAGATAGCAGGAGACAGCATCTCTCAAGCGATCATATGTGAACAGGCTAGGAAGTTGCATGACGAATATAATTAAATAATTCCAGCCACTAGTGAGTGATTGAATTAAAGGCCACAAAAGTTGGTTTGAGAGATTTAGAAGGTAGTGGCATTCATAAGTGATAACGCATGGTGAGGCTTGCCAGTTCGGAACACAAAGGCGCTGAAAAATATGTGCAGGACTTCAAGGAGTACATAGACAGTGAAGACTGACAACCTGAACAAGTGTTTTTAATTGTGACGAAACAGGCTGTTTTGAAGAAAAGCCAAGGAGGAAAAATGCAACCCCAGACTAAGCCTATGAAAGACAGCTTACTTTGTTGATGTGTGCCATATGCTAGTGGGATTGCAAAGTAAGCCTTTAATGGTGTATCACTCTGAACCCCCAGAGTGATAATAGGAAAAACCATGTCCTCAAGGATAAATTTGTGTGTGCTGTGGAGGCAAACAGTAAGGCATTGGACACTAGGGCCTTTTCTATGACATGGTTTACACCATGCATCTTTGCCCACGAGTGAAAAATTACTAATTGAACGAAATTAACCTTAAGTAGCCTCCCTGGTATTAGACAATGCCCCGGGTCATCCTACATATGTGGCAGAGCGACTTCAAGGACATGAGCTTGCATTAAGGTGAAGTTTTTGCCTCCTAATACAACTCCACTCCAGCAGGCCCATCTGACCATCCGGTTATTTCCACTTCAAGAAACTGGTAACACAAAAGCTATGTTTGAAAGATCTTTGTATGACCTCAGAAACTACAACTGACTCAAATAAGAGTTATTGGAAGACATTTTAACATCCCAATTGTGTAACACATTATAGGTTAAGGCTTGGGAGGAAGTGACTAAAAGGCATTGAACTCTGCTTGGAACAACTGTGGCAGAATGTGTAGACAAAAGGGATTTGAAGGAGGTTTTGGAGGCTAACCTGAGAAATCCTATCCAGTATGGAATCCATTGTGGAAAAAAACATGGGGATGTCACTTGGTTGGAGGTTAAGTGGGGGAGGATATGGAAGAGTTGAAGGTGAGGACAGTGAAGAGCAAACCCACGGATGAGCTACTAGATCATCTTGAACCGCAAGAGGCAGACCTGAGGAAAACTGCTTCGGAGGGGAGAGAGAAATTGAAGAAGTTGCCTACTTCTAAGATTAAGGAAATCTGTGCAATGTGGCTTAAAGTGCAAAGCTTTATGGATGATAATCACCCTGACACAGCTACTGCAAGCCGTGTTGGCAACCTGTACACTGACAATGTTGTGAACCACTTTAGTTAAGTCATAAAGGAACGAGAGGTACAGGCCTCTGTGGACAGATATGTTGTGCGACAGATGTCCAGTGACTCTCAAGCTGGTCCTAGTGGCATTAAAAGAACAAGGGAAGTAACCCCAGAAAAAGACTTGCTGCCTCAAGTGCTAATGGAAGGGGATTCCCCTTCTAAACAGTAAGATAACGCTCTCCCCTCCTCCCATCCCATCAATCATCACCAGATCTTCAATAAAGGTAAGTGTCATGTAACTGTGCATGTAATCTTCAGTTTGTTTGTATTAAAATTAATGTTTCATGTGGTAAATTTTTTTTTTTTCAATACTTTTGGATGTCTTGCACGGATTAATTTGATTTCCATTGTTTCTTATGGGGAAAATTAACTTGACTAACGATTATTTTGACTAACGATGAGCTCTCAGGAACGGATTAATATCGCTGGTTGAGGGTCCACTGTATAATATAAGTACCTATTACTGTAAGATGATACTCTTTTTAATGTTAATGTAAATAACTCAGTTTACCTTAATTTAAGATTTTGTTTGGATTTTTAAATCTGGAGAGTTAGCCACCAAGGATAACCCAAGAAAGTCAGTGTGTTAAAGAGGTTCTCAATCTTTTACCCCAGGATTGGTACCAAACATGCACATGAAAATCACTCCATATGAAAGCAAAAGACTCAGCAGGTGAAGCAACATTCCCCGATGAAAAGCAGGGGTGTCACGAGTACACTGAGAGACAACACAATAAGTGTCTGGGGCCCAAGACTGTTCAATTGCCTCTCAGTATACATAAGGGGGATTACCAATAGACCCCTGGCTGTCTTCAAGAAGGCACTGGACAGGCACCTAAAGTCAGCACCTGACCAACTGGGCTGTGGTTCGTGTGTCAGCTTGTGTGTGGCCAGCAGTAACAGCCTAGTTAATCAGACCTTGATCCTGGAGTACCTGGAGTTTACCTGGAGAGAGTTTCGGGGGTCAACGCCCCCGCGGCCCGGTCTGTGACCAGGCCTCCTGGTGGATCAGCGCCTGATCAACCAGGCTGTTGCTGCTGGCTGCACGCAAACCAACATACGAGCCACAGCCCGGCTGATCAGGAACTGCCTTTAGGTGCTTGTCCAGTGCCAGCTTGAAGACTGCCAGGGGTCTGTTGGTAATCCCCCTTATGTGTGCTGGGAGGCAGTTGAACAGTCTCGGTCCCCTGACACTTATTGTATGGTCTCTTAACGTGCTAGTGACACCCCTGCTTTTCATTGGGGGGATGGTGCATCGTCTGCCAAGTCTTTTGCTTTCGTAGTGAGTGATTTTCGTGTGCAAGTTCAGTACTAGTCCCTCTAGGATTTTCCAGGTGTATATAATCATGTATCTCTCCCTCCTGCGTTCCAGGGAATACAGGTTTAGAAACCTCAAGCGCTCCCAGTAATTGAGGTGTTTTATCTCCGTTATGCGCGCCGTGAAAGTTCTCTGTACATTTTCTAGGTCGGCAATTTCACCTGCCTTGAAAGGTGCTGTTAGAGTGCAGCAATATTCCAGCCTAGATAGAACAAGTGACCTGAAGAGTGTCATCATGGGCTTGGCCTCCCTAGTTTTGAAGGTTCTCATTATCCATCCTGTCATTTTTCTAGCAGATGCGATTGATACAATGTTATGGTCCTTGAAGGTGAGATCCTCCGACATAATCACTCCCAGGTCTTTGACGTTTGTGTTTCGCTCTATTTTGTGGCCAGAATTTGTTTTGTACTCTGATGAAGATTTAATTTCCTCATGTTTACCATATCTGAGTAATTGAAATTTCTCATCGTTGAACTTCATATTGTTTTCTGCAGCCCACTGAAAGATTTGGTTGATGTCCGCCTGGAGCCTTGCCTGGATCCACCATGCGGCCTGGTCTCAGACTGGGCTGCAGGGGCATTGGCCCCTGAAACCCTCTCCAGGAAAACACAATTCCACTAATACCCAGGTACCTACCTGCTAGGTAGGTGAATGGGATACCTGGTGTAAGGAAACACCCCTAAAGTTTCTACCCTTGCCAGGCCATGTGTCACCCTTATTCCTAATATATCTTCCTGTGGCCTAGCTGGCAAAGTTCTCACTTCACACACTGAGGATCTGGCTCTGATCTGCGGTGGAAGTGGAAACTTTTGATGCATTTCCTTACACCTGTTGTCCTGCTCACCTAGCAAGTAGGTACCTGGGTGTTAGTTGACTGGTGTGGGTCGCATACTGAGGAACAAAATTACGGTTACAATGGAAATAAGACAGAGTCCCTCGATGATGCACTGACTTTCTTGGGTTATTCTGAGTGGCTTACCCACTGGGTTTAAAAATCCAAAAAAAATTTTAATTGATTTTCATCCAGTTTGAGTTATTAGTTGTTTTAATGTTTAAATAATAAGATATTACAAAGAGCACAATTAAGTCACTTTGAGTTTTTTGTGTTACTCTGGTGGATAATGTACATGTTACTATGTATGACAATTTTTGTGTTACTCATGTGTGGACTAATGTACATGTTACTATGTATGATAATTTTTGTGTTACTCTGGTGGTTAATGTACATGTTTACTATGTATGATAATTTTTGTGTTACTCTGGTGGTTAATGTACATGTTACTATGTATGATAATTTTTGTGTTACTCTGGTGGTTAATGTACATGTTACTATGTATGATAATTTTTTGTGTTACTCTGGTGGTTATGTACATGTTACTATGTATGCATAATTTTGTGTTACTCTCCGTGGTTAATGTACATGTTACTATGTAAGATATTTTTGTGTTACTCTGGTGGTTAATGTACATGTTTACTATGTATGATAATTTGTTTAAGTGTATTTATGTGTACTTGTACTAAATAAACAGTTATTAACTTATTAGGTTATTCTTGGTTAAATAATGAACCTTGTATATGAATGTTCTACCAACAATATTGTTTATTATGTAACATAAACCTTAAAACTTACTAACTTAAACCTGCTGCTGCCTCACCACCTAACACCTGCTGCTGCTGCCTCACCACCTAACACCTGCTGCTGCTGCCTCACCACCTAACACCTGCTGCTGCTGCCTCACCACCTAACACCTGCTGCTGCTGCCTCACCACCTAACACCTGCTGCTGCTGCCTCACCACCTAACACCTGCTGCTGCTGCCTCACCACCTAACACCTGCTGCTGCTGCCTCACCACCTAACACCTGCTGCTGCTGCCTCACCACCTAACACCTGCTGCTGCCTCACCACCTAACACCTGCTGCTGCTGCCTCACCACCTAACTCCTGCTGCTGCTGCCTCACCACCTAACACCTGCTGCTGCCTCACCACCTAACACCTGCTGCTGCTGCCTCACCACCTAACACCTGCTGTTGCTGCCTCACCACCTAACACCTGCTGCTGCCTCGCCACCTATCACCTGCTGCTGCCTCACCACCTAACACCTGCTGCTGCTGCTGCCTCACCACCTAACACCTGCTGCTGCTCTCACCACCTAACACTCTCTGCTGCCCATGCACTCACCACCTAACACCTGCTGCTGCTGCCTCACCACCTAACACCTGACACAGTCAACACCTGAGCAATTAACACCTGACACAGTCAACACCTTAGCACCTGACACAGTCAACACCTTAGCACCTGACACAGTCAACACCTGAGCACCTGACAGTCAACACCTGAGCACCTGACACAGTCAACACCTGAGCACCTGACAGTCAACACCTGAGCACCTGACACAGTCAACACCTGAGCACCTGACACAGTCAACACCTGAGCACCTGACACAGTCAACACCTGAGCACCTGACACAGTCAACACCTGAGCACCTGACACAGTCAACACCTGAGCACCTGACACAGTCAACACCTGAGCACCTGACACAGTCAACACCTGAGCACCTGACACAGTCAACACCTGAGCACCTGACACAGTCAACACCTGAGCACCTGACACAGTCAACACCTGAGCACCTGACACAGTCAACACCTGAGCACCTGACACAGTCAACACTGAGCAACTGACACAGTCCAACACCATGAGCACCTGACACAGTCAACACACCTGAGCACCTGACACAGTCAACACTGAGCACCTGACACAGTCAACACCTGAGCACCTGACACAGTCAACACCTGAGCACCTGACACAGTCAACACCTGAGCACCTGACACAGTCAACACCTGAGCACCTAACACCTGACACAGTCAACACCTGAGCACCTAACACCTGACACAGTCAACACCTGAGCACCTGACACAGTCAACACCTGAGCACCTGACAACGACACAGTCAACACCTGAGCACTAACACCTGACAATCAACAAGACACAGATATCGCACATGTCTGGCGCCTTAATACACATATTTCATGGAGTCAAACTCCTCTATGTATCATCCTAGCACATGAATGTTGTATTGTATAAAGGTAGTTGTTACTCACCTGTGTTAGACACCACAGTTGTTACTCACCTGTGTTAGGACACCACAGTTGTTACTCACCTGTGTTAGACACCACAGTGTTACTCATCTGTGTTAGACACCACAGTGTTTACTCACCTGTGTTAGACACCACAGTTGTTACTCACACTGTGTTAGACACCACAGTGTTACTCACTGTTTAGACACCACAGTTGTTACTCACCTGTGTTAGACACCACAGTTGTTACTCACCTGTGATTAGACCACCACAGTTGTTACTCACCTGTGTTAGACACCACAGTTTGTTACTCACCTGTGTTAGACACCACAGTTGTTACTCACCTGTGTTAGACACCACAGTTGTTACTCACCTGTGTTAGACACCACAGTTGTTACTCACCTGTGTTAGACACCACAGTTGTTTACTCACCTGTGTTAGACACCACAGTTGTTACTCACCTGTGTTAGACACCCACAGTTGTTACTCACCTGTGCTAGACACCACAGTTGTTACTCACCTGTGTTAGACACCACAGTTGTTACTCACCTGGTAGACACCACAGTGTTACTCACCTGTGTTAGACACCACAGTTGTTACTCACCTGTGTTAGACACCACAGTTGTTACTCACCTGTGTTAGACACCACAGTTTACTCACCTGTGTTAGACACCACAGTTGTTACTCACCTGTGTTAGACACCACAGTTGTTACTCACCTGTGTTAGACACCACAGTTGTTACTCACCTGTGTTAGACACCACAGTTGTTACTCACCTGTGTTAGACACCACAGTTGTTACTCACCTGTGTTAGACACCACAGTTGTTACTCACCTGTGTTAGACACCACAGTTGTTACTCACCTGTGTTAGACACCACAGTTGTTACTCACCTGTGTTAGACACCACAGTTGTTACTCACCTGTGTTAGACACCACAGTTGTTACTCACCTGTCGTTAGACACCACAGTTGTTACTCACCTGTGTTAGACACCACAGTTGTTACTCACCTGTGTTAGACACCACAGTTGTTACTCACCTGTGTTAGACACCACAAACACTGTTTATTGTTCACTTTATCTCACTCATCCACCAACAACTTCTTCTTCGTCTTTGTTGGGTTTATAAGGGCCACTGACAGCACACGCTGTATCCAGCTTCTCGATGGTACCACAAAATTGTTGTCCAAGGCTGGACGATGACAGAAAAGGAACAAAAGTTCCTTTGTAAATAGAGATAGAAACGTGAAGTTTCCAATTAGATCCGGTGGACGCCCTTGCCAAGCCCCAGCAGAGAGGGACGCCCTTGTAAAGCCCCAGCAGAGAGGGATGCCCTTGCCAAGCCCCAGCAGAGAGGGACGCCCTTGCCAAGCCCCAGCAGAGAGGGACGCCCTTGTCAAGCCCCAGCAGAGAGGGATGCCCTTGCCAAGCCCCAGCAGAGAGGGACGCCCTTGCCAAGTCCCAGCAGAGAGGGACGCCCTTGCCAAACCCCAGCAGAGAGGGACGCCCTTGTCAAGCCCCAGCAGAGAGGGACGCTCTTGCCAAACCCCAGCAGAGAGGGACGCCCTTGTCAAGCCCCAGCAGAGAGGGATGCCCTTGCCAAGTCCCAGCAGAGAGGGACGCCCTTGCCAAGCCCCAGCAGAGAGGGATGCCCTTGCCAAGTCCCAGCAGAGAGGGACGCCCTTGCCAAACCCCAGCAGAGAGGGACGCCCTTGTCAAGCCCCAGCAGAGAGGGACGCTCTTGCCAAGCCCCAGCAGATAGGGACGCCCTTGCCAAGCCCCAGCAGAGAGGGATGCCCTTGCCAAGCCCTAGCAGAGAGGGATGCCTTTGCCAAGCCCCAGCAGAGAGGGACGCCAACACTCCCACCAGAGTTCAGTAACCGGCTTCCCACCAAAGACCGATAAAAAATTTCCCGCAGAGCGGAAAAATGGAGCTGGCTTAAGTAAGCCGATGAACAGGTGCCCCTCCTGTAGAGTGCCCGGAAGGCTAAATACATGAGGACAAGCGTCCCAGTGAGAACGGGGGAAATTTGTCACTGATACTCAGAGAGATTTTTTAGAGATTTTGCCACCGAAGTGGCTAGTTTATTGTGCACCCCATATCCATCCTGTGGACGGTAGCGCGAGAGCATGTGGATACACAAAAGGCCTAGGAACTAGGCCCCAAAGGGTTAACAGGAATACATATGGATTTATATCTACATATCTATAGTTCACTTATCTGTTACAAGCAAATTTAGGAAATTTGCTTAGTATATCTGGTATTTTATTTTCATTAATAAGATATCTTGACATGTCACATAGGTTATTATACTGTCTGTCTCTGTATTCCTCAATAAGTGGACATAGTGTTCAAGAGAGTGACCATATGCCTGATCACATAATTTACATTTAGTTTGATCATCATCTGTGTGTCTCCCAAACTGCCAGAAGTACTTGTAACCAAGCCTAAGCCTGGCCACTACAACATCAGTCAGTCTGTTCACATTGCAAGTTGCTCCATAAACATACTTATCTACGTTCATGTTATCATAGTGGGTTATAGATCTACTCAGGCTTCTAACTACATTCCTATAACAATCATTTTCATTATTTACTTCTCTCCTAATATTATTCCTAATGCTAGACACAGTTATACCAAAGTTATATTCTACGTTCTCCTTCTGGATACTCTTCTTGGCTAACATTTTATATTATCCTGTTTACCATCTTACTAGCATATTATAACCAAGTCATTGCCATTTTTATTTTTATCATTTTTTTATTATTATTTTGCTACCTTAAGTTGTGTATTTTATCCTGTCAATTTAAATCTAATTATACTCTAATTCTTGTAAACAACTTATATAAGACCTTAGTGCAATTACAATTGAGAGTCCTGTTCCTTTATTATATTATTAGATTAATCACAGTTTTACTCTAGCTCATTCTAGCTCAATACATAGTCAATACCAAATTCACTATACTAGACCATAGTGCAATTACTAGTGAGAGACTGGTGCTATTTGTAATTTGTATTTTTATACTATTAGACTAAACCTAGTTGTACTATAGCTCTTTCTAGCTGGAGTTTACCTGGAGTTTACCTGGAGAGAGTTTCGGGGGTCAACGCCCCCGCGGCCCGGTCTGTGACCAGGCCTCCTGGTGGATCAGCCCCTGATCAACCAGGCTGTTGCTGCTGGCTGCATGCAAACCAACGTACGAGCCACAGCCCGGCTGATCAGGAACTGACTTTAGGTGCTTGTCCAGTGCCAGCTTGAAGACTGCCAGGGGTCTGTTGGTAATCCCCCTTATGTGTGCTGGGAGGCAGTTGAACAGTCTCGGGCCCCTGACACTTATTGTATGGTCTCTTAACGTGCTAGTGACAAACCCTGCTTTTCATTGGGGGATGGTGCATCGTTGCCAAGTCTTTGCTTTCGTAGTGAGTGATTTTCGTGTGCAAGTTCGGTACTAGTCCCTCTAGGATTTTCCAGGTGTATATAATCATGTATCTCTCCCTCCTGCGTTCCAGGAATACAGGTTTAGAAACCTCAAGCGCTCCAGTAATTGAGGTGTTTTATCTCCGTTATGCGCGCCGTGAAAGTTACTCTGTACATTTTCTAGGTCGGCAATTTCACCTGCCTTGAAAGGTGCTGTTAGGTGCAGCAATTTCCAGCCTAGATAGAACAAGTGACCTGAAGAGTGTCATCATGGGCTTGGCCTCCTAGTTTTGAAGGTTCTCATTATCCATCCTGTCATTTTTCTAGCAGATGCGATTGAACAATGTTATGGTCCTTGAAGGTGAGATACTCCGACATGATCACTCCCAGGTCTTTGACGTTGGTGTTTCGCTCTATTTTGTGGCCAGAATTTGTTTTGTACTCTGATGAAGATTTATTTCCTCATGTTTTACCATATCCGAGTAATTGAAATTTCATCATCGTTGAATTCATATGTTTTCCGCAGCCCATTTGAAAGATTTGGTTGATGTCCGCTAGAGCCTTGCAGTGTCTGCAATGGAAGACACTGTCATGCAGGATTCGGTGTCATCTGCAAAGGAAGACACGGTGCTGTGGCAAACATCCTTGTCCTATGTCGGATATGAGGATGAGGAACAAGATGGGAGCTAGTACTGTGCCTTGTGGAACAGAGCTTTTCACCGTAGCTGCCTCGGACTTTATTTACTCTGTTGACGACTACTCTCTGTGTTCTGTAGTGAGGAAATTATAGATCCATCTACCGACTTTTCCTGTATTCCTTTAGCAAGCATTTTGTGTGCTATTACGCCATGGTCACACTTGTCGAAGGCTTTTGCAAAGTCTGTATATATTACATCTGCATTCTTTTTGTCTTCTAGTGCATTTAGGACCTTGTCGTAGTGATCCAATAGTTGAGACAGACAGAGGGGAAACCCGTTCTAAACCCCTGTTGCCCTGGGTTGTGTAACTGATGGGTTTCTAGATGGGTGGTGATCTTGCTTCTTAGGACCCCTTTTAAAGATTTTTTTTGATATGGTATGTTAGTGCTATTGGTCTGTAGTTCTTTGCTGTTGCTTTACTGCCCCCTTTGTGGAGTGGGGCTATGTCTGTTGTTTTTTGTAACTGAGGGACGGACCCCCCTGTCCATGCTCCCTCTCCATAGGATGGAAAAAAGGGTCGTGATAGGGGCTTCTTGCAGTTCTTGATGAACACAGAGTTCCATTTAGTCTGGCCCTGGGGCAGAGTGCCCTGGGCATGTCATTTTTCGCCTGTTCGAAGTCATTTGGCATCAGGATAACAACGGATAGCTTGTGTTAATCAAATTTTGTGGCTCTCTCATAAAAAATTCATTTGATCTTCGACTCTCAGTCTGGTTTAGCGGCTTGCTAAAAACTGAGTCATATTGGGACTCTTAGTTTGCTCACTCATTTCCTTCTGTTATCTGTGTAGGACCCATCTTGTTTAAGTAGGGGCCCAATACGGGGCGTTGTTCTCGATTTTGATTTGGCATAGGAAGAAATACTTTGGGTTCTTTCGATTTCATTTATGGGTTTTTAGTTCTTCCCGCGATTCCTGACTTTCCCAAAGGGTTCTTTTAGCTTAAGTTCGATGCTTGCTATTCTCTGCCAGTGTCTCCCTACGCATTTCAGATATATTGACCTCTTTTTAGCCGCTTGTTATTCTTTTCCCCGCTGTAAAAGGGGGCGCCTGTCTCTTTCTATTTTACATTATCCCCTTTTTTTAGAGGAATAAACCTTGTGCATACATCGGTGCCACCGAGTTAAAC
>NW_026470571.1:0-7500 GCF_026875155.1 Cherax quadricarinatus | reverse complement strand
GTCTCTCAAGGAAGTGATAGCAGCGGTTCATGCAACAAGGGCGTATATCAACAACCTGCCTGAGGACAATGCAGTGGTAAATTAGATTTCAAGAATGCGTTCAATCTCCTGAAAAGAGACGTGTATTAGCAGCAGTACAAGAACATTTCCCTGGTCTCTTCCCTTTTGTTTCAGCGGGTATAGCAAGGAATCAATGCTTCTCTTTGGAGAGCATGAAATTACATCATCGGAGGGTGTCCAACAAGGAGATCCTCTTGCACATTTCTCTTCTGTATAGCAGTTAGGGAAATCACAGTCAGACTGACCAGCGAGCTAAACATCTGGTTCCTAGATGATGGCACACTAGCAGGTACAAAAGAGTCCCTCCTACATGACCTTACACAGGTAATGACACGGGGACAGGAAATGGGTCTCATCCTGAATCCATCCAAATGTGAAATCATCTCAGTCAGTCAACAAGTGATAAATGCAGTGAGATCAAAATACCAGGAGCAGCAGTCATTGCCCCCACAAATAGTGTCTTGCTAGGAGCACCTCTGGAAGCAATGCCATTGACACAATTCTCAGGAAGAAATTGGAAGAGTTAAGGAGAATGGAACAACGAATAGGCAATCTGGACACCCACGATGCCTTGTACCTTCTCACAAAGTGCTTGAGTCTGCCAGGTTGACATATTTCCTAAGATGTGCACCTTCATATGATAACCCTATACTGCACGAATATGACAGTATTCTGAGGCAGATTTTTACGAAAGTACTTAACTTTACTCTAGAAGAACGGGCAGTGGAACCAAGCTACACTTCCAGTCAGACTAGGAGGCATTGGTGTCCGCAAGTCATCACAGATTGCGTTACCTGCTTTTCTGTCCTCGTGTATTGCATCCAGAGAGCTTGTAGCAGCGATTCTCCTGAACATCTTAGGGACAAGGTAGGAGTCCAGGACCAAAAATTCATTGACGGAGCAATGATCTGGGATAATCTAACGGGCTCTGGAGCCAGACCTACTCCCCCAACAACTACAAACAATCGCACTGGGATGGTCCAATAGTGGAAAATATTGCCTCAACAATGCTTCAGAGTGTGTCAGGGAAGGATAGAGCCCGCCTCCTGGCAGTGAGAGCCCCTCATGCTGGGGATTTTTGTTGGCTGTTCCCAACTCCAGCCTTGGCACACGTCTCGACCCACAGACCATCCGCATCGGTGTTGCCCTTCGACTTGCCGCCCCTATTCTCGCGAACACAGGTGTATTTGTGGCAGTGAAGCAGCAGACCGATTCGGGTACCATGGTCTTGTGTGCCGTAAATCCGAGGGAAAGATTGCAAGACATGAGGAGGTTAATAACATTATCAGAGGAGCCTCACAACAGGTGGATGCCCAGCAGTAAGGGAGCCACCCCAACTATGCAGATCTGATGGCAGCCAGAAGCGTCCAGATGGTATCACCTTCAAGCCTGGACAGATGGGAAGCAGGTGGTGTGGGACTATACATGTGCATCTACCTTGGCTGATACCTATCTCCATAACCAGGGAGGAAGGAGGGGCAGCTGCCAGCTTCAGGGAGTCCCAAAAGTCTAGAAAAATATGGAGAACTTGCCCATCATTATATGTTTGTTCCCATAGGCTCAGGACCCTTGGCTCATGGGGAAGAGTGCATCTAAATTCCTTAAGGAGCTGGGAAAAAGATCATCAGGGTAACTAGGGATCCCAGGGCAGCTAGTTTTCTGTTCCAGCGGCTCAGTGCGGCTGTTCAGAGGGGTAATGCCTGCTGTATTTTGGGCACACGCCCAGCTCTGAGGAGCTGGATGAGATTTTCGCCTTATAATCGGTGATACACACGTAACAACATGTACCGTATATGCCACCTTTATATCAACAATGTATCTCTTAAATCTTCATGTACCCATATTATGTAATAAAATATTCTATTGGCAAAAAAAAAAAATATACTAAAAGATGGGGTGGTAGGGGAAGTGGAATATTCAAACGGCTTCAGGAAGAAATCCAAATCCAAATTATTCTCCTTGAAGTCTTTTTATGCACTTCTCGAGGCAATGGGTCCCACAATTTACACCAGAGGTGGACCCCATCATATTATATTATATATATATATATATATATTTATATATTTATATATATATATATATATATTATATATATATATATATATATATATATATATATATATATATATATATATATATATAATATATATATATATGTAATCCTTCCTTCATCCCTGTCTACTACTTCTTTTATTATTATTGACAGAAACAGGTAGCTAGTATTCGGAGTATTTTCAAGATATATATTTTTACTGGAGTTTCTCACCACACATGCTATGACATTCTAGCAGGCACTGGAGTTTCTCACCACACATGCTATGACATTCTAGCAGGTACTGGAGTTCTCACCACACATGCTATGACATTCTAGCAGGTACTGGAGTTTCTCACCACACATGCTATGACATTCTAGCAGGTACTGGAGTTTCTCACCACACATGCTATGACATTCTAGCAGGCACTGGAGTTTCTCACCACACATGCTATGACATTCTAGCAGGCACTGGAGTTTCTCACCACACATGCTATGACATTCTAGCAGGTACTGGAGTTTCTCACCACACATGCTATGACATTCTAGCAGGTACTGGAGTTTCTCACCACACATGCTATGACATTCTAGCAGGTACTGGAGTTTCTCACCACACATGCTATGACATTCTAGCAGGTACTGGAGTTTCTCACCACACATGCTATGACATTTAGCAGGCACTGGAGTTTCTCACCACACATGCTATGACATTCTAGCAGGCACTGGAGTTTCTCACCACACATGCTATGACATTCTAGCAGGTACTGGATTTCTCACCACACATGCTATGACATTCTAGCAGGTACTGGAGTTTCTCACCACACATGCTATGACATTCTAGAGGTACTGGAGTTTCTCACCACACATGCTATGACATTCTAGCAGGTACTGGAGTTTCTCACACACATGCTATGACATTCTAGCAGGTACTGGAGTTTCTCACCACACATGCTATGACATTCTAGCAGGCACTGGAGTTTCTCACCACACATTCTAGCAGGTACACGAGTTTCTCACCACACATGCTATGACATTCTAGCAGGCACTGGAGTTTCTCACCACACATGCTATGACATTCTAGCAGGTACTGGAGTTTCTCACCACACATGCTATGACATTCTAGCAGGTACTGGAGTTTCTCACCACACATGCTATGACATTCTAGCAGGCACTGGAGTTTCTCACCACACATGCTATGACATTCTAGCAGGTATGGAGTTTCTCACCACACATGCTATGACATTCTAGCAGGTACTGGAGTTTCTCACCACACATGCTATGACATTCTAGCAGGCACTGGAGTTTCTCACCACACATGCTATGACATTCTAGCAGGTATGGAGTTTTCTCACCACACATGCATGACATTCTAGCAGGTAGGATTTTCTACCACACATGCTTATGACATTCTGCAGGTACTGGAGTTTTCCCCACACATGCTATGACATTCTAGCAGGAAACTGGAGTTTCTATCACAATGCTATGACATTCTAGCAGGCACTGGAGTTTCTCACCACACATGCTATGACATTCTAGCAGGTACTGGAGTTTCTCACCACACATGCTATGACATTCTAGCAGGCACTGGAGTTTCTCACCACACATGCTATGACATTCTAGCAGGCACTGGAGTTTCTCACCACACATGCTATGACATTCTAGCAGGTACTGGAGTTTCTCACCACACATGCTATGACATTCTAGCAGGTACTGGAGTTTCTCACACAGGGTTAGAGTGTTTTTCTACTCACAAAATAACGCTCCAACTGGAGTGGAGTTTACTAATATATTTTTCCTGGTTGAGGCCCACATCAGCTAACACACAGGCACTTATATTTTTACTGTTAGGCGGCGGCGGCAGCGGCGGCAGCGGCGGCAGCGACGGCAGCGGCGGCAGCGGCGGCAGCGGCGGCAGCGGCGGCAGCGGCGGCAGCGGCGGCAGCGGGCGGCAGCGGCGGCAGCGGCGGCAGCGGCGGCAGCGGCGGCAGCGGCGGCAGCGGCAAGGGTGTAGGGAAACTTCCTCAAATCTTTTCCTTGTCAGGGACTCAAATTCGGAACCTTGCCATTGTGAGTAGAATGCTCTCACCAGTGAGCTACGAGTCACCTCTTGGGAGAGAGGATGTTGGGAAACTAATGGAGGAGGGCAGGGGGTGATGAGGAGGTGGAGGAAAGGGGGTTGAGTAAGTAGGCTTGTTTGGAGGGGGTGAGGGTAAGGTAGTGAAGAAAAAAGAAAAAGAGTGAAAATGAGTTACAAATAAGAATATATTTCTCTCTAACACATTAAGATTTACCTGTGATCTCACCTGTATACCTGGCCTCGCTATGGACGTCATCGCCAATCTGCAAGTCAATTCAGTAGAATAATGAGGTATTTGAGAAACAGTGTACAATTTGTCACTATCGAATCTCCAAGAAAGTTTGGTCAACGATCAATCAACGCTTTCTACTACCAATAACATTAATATTTTAGGTTATGGCTTCAGTACTTCAGCACCTCAGAACATTTATATCTCAATATATCTCTGAGAAATAAGTAATTAAATTTAATTATATATATATATATATATATTATATATATATATATATATATTTTATTATATATATATATATATATATATATATAAAATATATATTATATATATATATATGTCGTGCCGAATATGTAAAACTGGTCAATTAGCAGAACTCATTTAAAATAAGTCCTTTCTAAAATTTTCTTTATACGTTTAAAGATATATTTTTTTCATTAATGTTGATGGAAAAATTTTTATTTTTGCACCAAAAGGAACTTACCTAACCTTATTATAACAAGCGCAATTTATTTTAGCCTATCCCAACTAAATGTATTTTAGATTTGTTTACAATAATTTAATACTAAACAAACACAGTGAAATTATTTTTTTCGTTAGGTTCAGAATGATTTTGGCGAAATTTATTGCTTTACACAAATTTTCACTTGTCCTATATGGCAAGATGAGCTTTTGCTATTTAAGCCAAATCGCAAGTTCTGCCTATTCGGCACGACATATATATATATATATATATATATATTATATTTATATATATATATATTATTATATATATATATATATTTTATATATATTATATATATATATATATATTATCAGAATCCGGTATTCGTCACATCTGTTTGTTTGCAGATTATTTGTCTGAAGTGGGGAAAATGCGTTGCAAATTGTTTGTGATAAAAAATCCTTTGCACTGCAAGAGTCCTTCAGAATTAATCTGTGCAAGAACATTGGCGATTTAACCTTTCGCCTTGTAAATACAGAGAGCAAAATCACAAACAAAGCAATCAATAACAGTAATTTTTGATGCCGCGGGGTTTTAAACAGGTTCTCCTCGGATACCATAAGTGGATTGGACACGCGTAAACACCCGCTGGTCATACTTCAACACACACACCCCACACACACACACACACACACACACACACACACACAAAACACACACACACACACACACACACACACACACACACATATACACATACACACACACGCACGCACATACACATACCTGAAAGTTACCCCTGAATATATTTCAAAATTCATCGGTTCAAATTATAAAAGACTAACTGCTGTGTGCACCCCGGACTGACCACTGTAAATGCCTAAGACTTGTCAGTAGTATGTACCCCCAAAAAAGATAAAAATCTTTGTCATTCTGAAGTTGGAAGATGAATTAGTGCTGCGTCGGGCACTGGGAGCAGTAGTGCCAGCCAGTGAGACGTAGACAAGGTTATAAAAAACTAAAGAATGGGGTGAAGCACGTTAGGAAGGGTAGAGAAGCAAGAGGACCCACGAGGATGCTGTGTGTACTGGGCTCACCCGCAAGAGCTCTCCCACAGGGCGAGAATGCGCTGTTCTTTTTTTTTTTTTTTTTTTTGCCTTCAAAGGCAAGTAATGCTGCTGGAAGGGCGCATGCGCGAGGAATGACATTGGAAGGACGTATACTTGAAGAATATCGCTGAGTATCGAATGTCAAATGAGTAAGGAATATTGCCGAGACGCGCAAATGAGGAATGTTAGTGGAAGGGCACATGCGTGAGGAATGCTAGTGGAAAGACGCATGCGTATGGGATATGAGCAGAAAATAACCATCAAAGAAAGGACCAGAGAGGGATATAGCCGGAAGGCAGCAAGCCTTGAAGCAACCCGTTGAAATGAATCATGAGAGCGGAATTGGGTAAAAATGACTCATTTCTCGTGGAAAATAGCTGTAAGGACGCATGAACGAAGGTAATCCTTAGAATGACTCATGTATTAGGAATATCACTCTAAAAGCACATTAGAGTATTCACACCTTCCAGGACTCTATATTTTTTTTTTTTTACAAATGCAATGTCAAACTGCCAGACTGAAGATACTGGACGTCTGAATAAGTGTCTGAGGTTCCTACGCGAATCACGAGTCTATTCTTCGTGAGAGCACAATCTGTGTCGTGTACAACTAGCAGTAGGGAATTTATGTGATAGTAATTCAGGCCGATATATGTGCATTCTTCGTCAGGAAACGGAGTCCCAATACGGATGTTAGCCAGATGACCCCACCGGAGCCTCCTGGAAGCAGTATCGGAGATGAAAAAGTGAAGGCGCCATTAATGGCTATGTGGTTAGGTCACTGATTCCGAACCTATGGCCTTACTGTATAACTGAGGCCCGGTGATTCTGGCCCTATAACTGAGGCCCGGTGATTCTGGCCCTATAACTGAGGCCCGGTGATTCTGGCCCTATAACTGAGGCCCGGTGATTCTGGCCCTATAACTGAGTCCTAATGATTCCGACTCTGTGACTAGGAAGCGGATAACTTTTATCAATAATTCGGGGCACCGCTGGAATTAAGGCTACTGAAGGTGGCAGGTCACAGCAGACGGTGGTGTCTTATCTTGTCATACGAAAGTTATGAAGCCATTGACTACTGGCAACGATATAACGGTGGGATTTTTATTACGGTGAACTACATCAATGAGTCTCTTCTCAAAACTTTTATTAATTCGAGTTGGAAATATTAGGACGTATTTCCTTAAGACACCTGCTGTTCATGTTCACCTCCTCTCAATAAAATAGGTACCTGGGTGTTAGCCGACTGGCGTGGGTCGCATCCTGGGGAAAAAAATGACCTTATTTACCCGAAATGCTCTGCAAAACAAGGGTCTTACTATATAGTAGCATGTCACTGATGTCAGTATGGTCTGTATACCTTGTACTGATGTCGTAAAAAATAAAGATTATTATTATTATATTATTATTATTATTATTATTATTTTATTATTATTATTTTATTATTTATTATTATTATTATTATAAAATCCATTGATTTTTGGTCTGCAAACGTGATGTATTAAAAAAAAGGGTGGCCCAACGAAGAAAAAGAAGTTGAAATAGA
>NW_026470569.1:0-11289 GCF_026875155.1 Cherax quadricarinatus | reverse complement strand
TTTGGGAGGGTCCTGTCTGTGTATCAGTGATGGTCCTGTCTGTGATCGTGAGGGTCCTGTCTGTGTATCAGGGATGGCCCTGTCTGTGTATCGTGTGGCCCTGTTGTGTATCAGTTGGTCCTGCTGTGTACAGTGGAGGGTTCGTTGGTATCAGTGGAGGCACTGTCTGGTATCAGAGATGGTCCTGTCTTGTTCAGTGGATGGTTCTGTCGTTATCAGTGGTGGTTCGTCTTGTATCTGTGGATGGCACTGTCGTGTATCAGTGGATGGTCCTGTTGTGTATCAGTGGATGGTCCTGTCTGTGTATCAGTGGATGGTCTTTGTCTGTGTATCAGTGGATGGTCCTGTCTTTTGTATCAGTAGATGGTGCTGTCTGTTGTATCAGTAGATGGTCCTGTCGGGTGTATCAGTGGATGGTCCTGTCTGTGTATCAGTGGATGGTCCTGTCTGTGTATCAGTGGATGGTCCTGTCTGTGTATCAGTGATGGTCCTGTCTGTGTATCAGTGGATGGTGCTGTCTGTGTATCAGTGATGGTCCTGTCTGTGTATCAGTAGATGGTGCTGTCTGTGTATCGTAGATGGTCCTGTCTGTTTTATCAGTGATGGTCCTGTCTGTGTATCAGTGGATGGTCCTGTCTGTGTATCAGTGGATGGCACTGTCTGTATATCAGTGGATGGCACTGTCTGTATACCAGTGAATGTCACTGTCTGTGTATCAGTGGATTGCACTATCTGTATATCAGTGGATGGCACTGTCTGTATACCAGTGAATGTCACTGTCTGTGTATCAGTGGATTGCACTATCTGTGTATCAGTGGATGGCACTGTTTGTATATCAGTGGATGGCACTGTTTGTATATCAGTAGATGGCACTGTTTGTATATCAGTAGATGGCCTCGTTCACCTTGCCATGTAGACATGCGTGTACATCTATCGTGCACTACACGTTCTTATATCTATCGTCTCTCTCTCCCCCCTCCCTGTCCAGTAGTGGGTAGCATCATGGGCAGGACGAGACGTATTAGCAAGCCACCTTACACCTGTGCTCACCTAGCAGTAAACAGGTACCTGGGTGTTTTGAGCGGCATCCTGGGGGAGAGGGAAGACCCCTAGCGGAAATACTCAGTAATACTTAATATTATTTTGTGTTACTGAGCCTGGAGGTTACTCTCTGGGTTGAGGTGCCACTAGTAACCTCCCACTGCACCTCTGCCTCCAGGTACAGTGCCTCCAGCACCTCTGCAGTCAGGCTGAGAGGATATTGTAGTGGTGGATGGCCTCCAGGGACGTGTGGACGATGCTGCATGTGTTTCTCTAATTATTTATTAGTCTCTCTCTCTTCTCTCTCCTCATCCTCTCTCTCTCCCCCTCTCTCTCTCTCTCTCTCTCTCTTCTCTCTCTCTCTCTCCGAATTGTCTACAGGATGATACATACAGATTTTATTTTCTTATTCCCATGAGTGTTACCATCTGTGTGTGTGTGGTGTGTGTGTGTGTGTGTGTGTGTGTGTGTGGTGGGTGTGTGTGTGTGTGTGTGTGTGTTGTGTGTGTGTGTGTACTCACCTAATTGTGGTTGCAGGGGTTGAGACTTCACTCTGGCTCCGCCTCTTCATGACCACTCTAGGTCCTGCCCCCTCCCTGCTCTCAGTGCTTTATCATACCTCGTCTTTAAAACTATGTATGTTCCCTGCCTCGCTACATCGCTTGCCGACTATTCCTTTTCCTAAGAAACTCTGTGACTAAAAAAATTACTTCCTAAAAATCCATTTGACTCATCTGAGTCTTCAGCTTCCAATTGTGGACCCCCTGGTTTCTGTGTCCCATCTCTGAACATCCTGTCTCTGTCCACCTTGCTATTCCGCAGTATTTTTGTATGTTCGTTTTCAGTCTCCCCTGACCTCCTGTCCTCCAGTTGTCAGACGTTCCCTTAACCTGTCTTCATAGGACATTTCCCTTAGCTCTGGAACTACCCTTTGCACTTTCTCAAATTTCTTGAAGGTTTGACCAGGTCGGGGTTTCCAAATGGTGCTGCGTACTCCAGTAGGGGCCTGACATACACAATGTATAAAGTCTTGAACGATTCCTTACTGAGGTACCGGAACGCTGTTCTCAGGTTTGCCAGGCGCCCATATGGCCGAAGCAGTTTTCTGGTTAATGGTGCTTCTGGCGATGTTACTCGGTTGTAATCCTCCTAGGTCTTTCTCCTTGAGTGAGGTTTGCAGCTTTGGCCACCTAGCCTATACTCTGTCTGCGGTCTTCTTTGCCCTTCCCGATCTTCATAAACTTTGCATTTGGCGGGGTTAAATTCTAGGAGCCAGTTTCTGGACCACGCATCCAGACTGTCCAGGTCTCTTCGTAAAAACTGTCTGGTCCGCTTTCTGATTTAATTCTCCTCATTAACTTCACATCATCTGCAAACAGGGACACTTCTAAGGCTATCCCTTCCGTCATGTCATTCACATATACCAAAAATAGCACTGGTCCAGGACTGACCCCTGTGGGACCCCCGCTCGTCACCGGAGCCCCCTCTGACTCCTCATCGCGGACCATGACTCGCTTTTTGCCTCCCTGTTTTGATGTTCCTGATCCATTGCAGTGCCCTTCCCGTTGTATGTTTCCTGTCTGTGTGTGTGTAGGTGTGTGTGGTGTGTGTGTGTGTTGTGTGTGTGTGTGTGGGTGTGTTTTGTGTGTGTGTGTGTGTGCCCCGCTCAAGTTCAGACATCCCAGGCTAGGCTGGTGTCAGGTGTCGTTGCCAGGTGCTGGGAGTCAGGTTCCTTTAGTCTAGTTGTTGCTGAGTGCCTTCGGAGTGCCACATGTCCTTGTCTCCTTGGTAGGTGCCATCTATACTGCCACTGTCACCTTGCTAGATGCCATCTTACTGCCACTGTCACCTTGCTAAGGTGCCATCTATACTGCCACTGTCACCTTGCTAGTTTCCATCTACACTTTCCATTGTCACCTTGCCAGATGCCATCTACACTGCCATTGTCACCTTGCCAGATGCCATCTACACTGCCATTGTCACCTTGCTAGATGCCATCTTTCACCGCCATTGTCACCTTGCTAGATGCCATCTACATGCTATTGTCACCTTGCTAGATGCCATTTTACACTGCCATTGTCACCTTGCTAGATGCCCTACCTGCCATTGTCACCTTGCTAGATGCCATCTACACTGGGCCCTTGTCACCTTGCTAGATGCATCTACACTGCCTTTTTCACCTTTCCCAGGTGCCATCTACACTGCCATTGTCACCTTGCTAGATGCCATCTACACTGCCATTGTCACCTTGCTAGATGCCATTACACTGCCATTGTCACCTTTCTAGGTGCCATCTACACTACCAATGTCAACTTGCTAGGTGCCTTCTACACTACCATTGTCACCTTGCTAGATGCCATCTACACTGCCATTGTCACCTTGCTAGGGTGCCATCTACACTACCATTGTCACCTTGCTAGGTGCATCTACACTACCATTGTACCTTGCTAGATGCCATCTACACTGCCATTGTCACCTTGCTAGGTGCCATTTTACACTGCCATTGTCACCTTGCTAGGTGCCATCTACACTACCATTGTCACCTTGCTAGATGCCATCTACACTACCTTTTTCACCTTGCTAGATGCCATCTACACTGCCATTGTCACCTTGCTAGGTGCCATCTACACTACCAATGTCACCTTGCTAGGTGCCATCTACACTACCTTGTCACCTTGCTTGATTGCCATCTACACTGCCATTGTCACCTTGCTAGGTGCCCTTACACTACCATTGTCACCTTGCTAGATTTCCCTCTACACTACCATTGTCACCTTGCTAAAGGGGCCTCTACACTACCATTGTCACCTTGCTAGGTGCCATCTACATACCATTGTCACCTTGCTAGATGCCATCTACACTACCATTTCACCTTGCTAGATGCCATCTACACTGCCTTGTCACCTTGCTAGGTGCCATCTACACTACCATTGTCACCTTGCTAGGTGCCATCTACACTACCATTGTCACCTTGCTAGATGCCATCTACACTACCATTGTCACCTTGCTAGGTGCCCTCTACATACCATTGTCACCCTTGCTAGGTGCCATCTTTCACTACCATTGTCACCTTGCTAGATGCCATCTACATACCATTGTCCCCCTTGCTAGGTGCCATCTACACTACCATTGGTACCTTGTAGGTGCCATTACACTACCATTGTCCCCCTTGCTAGGTAATATTATAGTTATAAGGGAAAAAGACCAGATAGTTGGCTAACAAACGTACAATAACGAAGGTTGTGTGTTTTTTTTTTGCAGGTCCTTGTTGTGAGTGCCACAGACCAGCTTTCCAGACCTAAAAACAACAAAACAACAACTACAACACACACTAAACGACCCAGAGGTCAGTAAACAAGTATTATTTTATTATTATATTATTTTTAATTATTATTATTATTATTATTATTAGAGGTATAACTATTTAAACTGTAAAGTCGGCCTTAGTGCTGCTGCTGCTGCTGCTGGGGTGCTGCTGCTGTGCTGCTGCTGGGTGCTCCTGCTGCTGCTGCTGCTGCTGCTGCTGCTGTCCCTTTCGTTCCCCTTCCTGCTTGTCTCTTCCTGCTTGTCTTCTTTCCTGCTTGTCTTCTTCCTGCTTGTCCTCTTCCTGCTTGTCCCCTTCCTGCTTGTCCCCTTCCTGCTTGTCCTCTCCCCGCTTGTCCCCTTCCCGCTTGTCTTCTTCTGCTTGTTCTTCTTCTGCTTGTCTTCTTTTCCCGCTTGTCCCTTCCTGTTTGTTTTTTTCCTGCTTGTCATTTCCTGCGTCCTCTTTGTTGCCCTCTCCTGCTTGCCCTTTCCTGCTTGTCCTCTTCTGCTTGCCCTTTCCGCTTGTCTTTTCCTGCTTGTCCTTTTCTGTTGCCTTTTCCCTGCTTGTCTTTTCCTGTTTGCCTTTTGCTTGTCCTCTTCTGTTGTTTCTTCCTGCTTGTCTTTCCCTGTTGCTTCTTCCTGCTTTTTCCCCTTTCCTGTTTGTCCTTTCCTGCTTGTTTTTTCCCCTGCTTGTCATTTTTCCTGCTTGTCCTTTTCCCTGCTTGTCCTTTCCTCTTGTCTTTTTCCTGCTTGTCTCTTCCTGTTTTGTCCCTTTTCCCTGCTTGTTCCTCTTCCTGTTTTCCCTCTTCCTGCTTGCCCTCTTCCTGCTTTCCTTTTCCCTGCTTGTCCTCTTCTGCTTGTTTTTTTCCTGCTTGTTTCTTCCCTGCTTGTCCTTTTCCCTGCTTGTCCTCTTCCTGTTGCCCTTTCCGTTGTCCTTTTCCTGTTGTCCTTTCCCTGCTTGTTTTTTCCCTGCTTGTTTTCTTCCGTTTGTCTTCTTCCTCTTGTCTTTTCCTTTGTCTTCTTCCTGCTTGTCATCTTCCTGTTTCCCTTCCTGCTTGCCCCTCTTCCTGCTTGTCCTCTTCTGCTTGCCCTTTCTTGCTTGTCCTCTTCTGCTTGCCCTCTTCCTGCTTGCCCTCTTCCTGCTTGTCCCTTCCTGCTTGTCCTCTTCCTGCTTGCCCTTTCTTCCTGCTTGTCCTCTTCCTGCTTGTCCTCTTCCTCCCTTGTCCTCTTCCTGCTTGTCCTCTTCCTGCTTGTCTTCTTCCTGCTTGTCCTCTTCCTGCTTGCCCTTTCTTCCTGCTTGTCCTCTTCCTGCTTGTCTTCTTCCTGCTTGTATCTTCCTGCTTGTCTTCTTCCTGCTTGTCTCTTCCTGCTTGCATCTTCCTGCTTGTCTTCTTCCTGCTTGTCATCTTCCTGCTTGTCTTCTTCCTGTTTGTCCTCTTCCTGCTTGTCTTCTTCCTGCTTGTCTTCTTCCTGCTTGTCTTCTTCCTGCTTGTCTTCTTCCTGCTTGCTTCTTCCTGCTTGTATCTTCCTGTTGTCATCTTCCTGCTTGTCTTCTTCCTGCTTGTCTCTTCCTGCTTGTCTCTTCCTGCTTGTCTCTTCCTGCTTGTCCTTCTTCCTGCTTGTCTTTTCCTGCTTTATTTTTCCCTGCTTGTCTTTTTCCCTGCTTGTCCTTTTCCCCTGCTTGTCTTCTTCCTGCTTGTCATCTTCTGTTGCCCTTCCCTTGCTTGTTTTCCCTTTCCCTGCTTGTCTTCTTCCTGCTTGTCTTCTTCCTGCTTGTCTTCTTCCTGCTTGTCTTCTTCCTGCTTGTATCTTCCTGCTTGTCTTTTCCTGCTTGTCTTCTTCCTGCTTGTCTTCTTCCTGCTTGTCTTTTTCCCTGCTTGTCATCTTCCTGCTTGTCTTCTTCCTGTTGTCTTCTTCCTGCTTGTCTTCTTCCTGCTTGTCTTCTTCCTGCTTGTCTTCTTCCTGCTTGTCTCTTCCTGTTTGTCTTCTTCCTGCTTGTCTTCTTCCTGCTTGTCTTCTTCCTCTTGTCTTCTTCCTGCTTGTCACCCTTCCTGCTTGTCTTTTCCTGCTTTTTCTTCTTCCTGCTTGTCTTCTTCCTGCTTGTCATCTTCCTGCTTGTCTTCTTCCTGTTTGTTTCCTTCCTGCTTGTCATCTTCCTGGCTTGTCTTCTTCCTGCTTGTCTCTTCCTGCTTGTCTTCTTCCGGGGCTTGTCTTCTTCCTGCTTGTCATCTTCCTGTTGTTCTTCTTCTGCTTGTCTTCTTCCTGCTTGTCATTCTTCCTGCTTGTCTTCTTCCTGTTGTCATCTTCCTGCTTGTCTTTTTCCCTGCTTGTCTTCTTCCCTGCTTGTCATCTTCCTGCTTGTCTTCTTCCTGCTTGTCTTCTTCCTGCTTGTCTTCTTCCTGCTTGTTTTTTCCTGCTTGTCTTCTTCCTGCTTGTCTTTCTTCCTGCTTGTCTTCTTCCTGCTTGTCTTCTTCCTGCTTGTCTTCTTCCTGCTTGTCATCTTCCTGCTTGTTTTTTCCCTGCTTGTCTTCTTCCTGCTTGTCTTTTTCCCTGCTTGTCCACTTCCTGCTTGCCCTCTTCCTGCTTGTCTTCTTCCTGCTTGTCTCTTCCTGCTTGTTTTTCTTCCTGCTTTTTCTTCTTCCTGCTTGTCTTTTCCTGCTTGTCATCTTCCGCTTGTCTTTTTTCCTGCTTGTCTTCTTCCTGCTTGTCTTCTTCCTGCTTGTCATCTTCCTGCTTGTTTTCTTCCTGCTTGTCTTCTTCCTGCTTGTCTTCTTCCTGCTTTCTTCTTCCTGCTTGTCATCTTCCTGCTTGTCTTCTTCCTGCTTGTCATCTTCCTGCTTGTCTTCTTCCTGCTTGTCATCTTCCTGCTTGTCTTCTTCCTGCTTGTCTTCTTCCTGCTTGTCATCTTCCTGCTTGTCTTCTTCCTGTTTGTCTTCTTCCTGCTTGTCTTCTTCCTGCTTGTCTTCTTCCTGCTTGTCTTCTTCCTGCTTGTCATCTTCCTGTTTTGTCTTCTTCCTGCTTGTCTTCTTCCTGTTGTCTTCTTCCTGTTGTCATCTTCCTGCTTGTCTCTTCCTGCTTGTCTTTCTTCCTGCTTGTCTCTTCCTGCTTGTCTTCTTCCTGCTTGTCTTCTTCCTGCTTGTCTTCTTCCTGCTTGTCTTCTTCCTGCTTGTCTTCTTCTGCTTTCTCTTCCTGTTTGTCTTTTTCCTGCTTTCTTTCTTCCTGCTTGTCTTCTTCCTGCTTGTCATTTTTCCTGCTTGTTTTTTCCCTGCTTGTCTTCTTCCTGCTTGTCTTCTTCCTGCTTGTCTTTTTCCCTGCTTGTCATCTTCCTGTTTGTCTTTTTCCCTGCTTGTCTTTTTCCCTGCTTGTCTTCTTCCTGCTTGTCATTTTCCCTGCTTGTCATCTTCCTGCTTGTCATCTTCCTCCCTTGTCATCTTCCTGTTGTCATCTTCCTGTTTGTATCTTCCTGCTTGTCATCTTCCTGTTGTCTTCTTCCTGCTTGTCTTCTTCCTGCTTGTTCTTCCTGCTTGTCATCTTCCTGCTTGTCATCTTTTTGCTTGTCTTCTTCCTGCTTGTCATCTTCCTGCTTGTCTTCTTCCTGCTTGTCATCTTCCTGCTTGTCATCTTCCTGCTCCCTCCTGGGATTGATTGCTGCTAATTACCAACTTTTTATTTAACTAATGCTTATTAGTAGCAAAAACTGTTTCTACATTATTAGACGTTCTGTTTTGAATTTTACCAGATTTATTTTTATTTGTAATTGTGCGTTGTATGTATTACTGTTGCCCAAAAATAGATGTTTACAAGAGCCAGGGTTTAACTAGGTTGTTTTTCATGTAATAATTTATCTTCTCCCCTCACTCTTGTCATAATCTTCTTCTCTTGTCCATCACAAGGCCCCTCCCTCTCCTCTTTTTCCTCCCTCTTCCTTTCTTGTTCCATACAAGGCCCCTCCTTCTGTCTCTTGTTCCTCCGGCCCTCCTCTGTTCTTCATCACAAGGCCCCTCCTCTCCTGTTCTTGTTCATCCAGGCCCCTCCTCTCCTGGTCTCTTGTTCCATCAACAAGGCCCCTCCTCTCTCTGGTCTCTTGTTCCTCACATGGCCCCTCCTTCCTGTCTCTTGTTCCATCACAAGGCCCTCCTCTCCTTTCTCTTGTTCCCATCACAAGGCCCCTCCTCTCCTGTCCTTGTTCCATAACAAGGCCCTCCTCTTGTCTTTGTTCCTTAAAAGGCCCTCCTTTCCTGTCTTGTTCAATCACACGGCCATTTTCCCCTTTGTCTCTTGTTCCATCACAAGGCCCCCTCCTCTCTGGTCTCTTGGATCATCACATGGCCCCTCCCTCCTGTCTCTTGTTCCATCAAAAGGGCCCCCTTTCCTCTCCTGCCCTCTTGTTCCATCACAAGGCCCCTCCTTTTCCTGTCTCTTGTTCCATCACAAGGCCCCTCCTTTCCTGTCCCCTTGTTCCATCACAAGGCCCCTCCTCTCCTGTCTCTTGTTCCACCCACAAGGCCCCTCCTTCCTGTCTCTTGTTCCATCACAAGCCCCTCCTCTCCTGTCTCTTGTTCCATCACAAGGCCCTCCCCCTGTCTTGTTCCATCACAAGGCCCTCCTCTCCTGTCCTCTGTTCCTTCACAAGGCCCCTCCTTCTCCTGTCTCTTGTTCCATCCAAGGCCCCTCCTCTCCTGTCTCTTGTTCCATCACAAGGCCCCTCCTCTCCTGTCTCTTGTTCCATCACAAGGCCCCTCCTCTCCTGTCTCTTGTTCCATCACAAGGCCCCTCCTCTCCTGTCTCTTGTTCCATCACAAGGCCCCTCCTCTCCTGTCTCTTGTTCCATCACAAGGCCCCTCCTCTCCTGTCTCTTGTTCCATCACAAGGCCCCTCTCCTGTCTCTTGTTCCATTACAAGGCCCCTCTCCATCTGTCTCTTGTTCCATCACAAGGCACCTCTCCTTCTGTCTCTTGTTTCATTACAAGGCCCCTCTCCATCTGTCTCTTGTTCCATTACAAGGCCCCTCTCCTGTCTCTTGTTCCATTACAAGGCCCCTCTCCATCTGTCTCTTGTTCCATTAAAAGGCCCCTCTCCTTCTGTCTCTTGTTCCATTACAAGGCCCCTCTCCTTGCCCTCTTTTTCCATTACAAGGCCCCTCTCCATCTGTCTCTTGTTCCATTACAAAGGCCCCTCTCCTGTCTCTTTTTCCCATTACAAGGCCCTCCCCTGTCTCTTTGTTCCATTACAAGGCCCCTCTCCATCTGTCTCTTGTTCCATTACAAGGCCCCTCTCCTGTCTCTTGTTCCATGACAAGGCCCCTCTCCATCTGTCTCTTGTTCCATTAAAAGGGCCCCCTCTCCATCTGTCTCTTGTTCCATCACAAGGCCCCTCTCCATCTGTCTCTTGTTCCATTACAAGGCCCCTCTCCATCTGTCTCTAGTTCCATCACAAGGCCCCTCTCCATCTGTCTCTTGTTCCATCACAAGGCCCCTCTCCTTCTGTCTCTTGTTCCATCACAAGGCCCCTTTCCATCTGTCTTCTCAATCCTTTGTCACAGGTTCCTCCA
Source organism: Cherax quadricarinatus (assembly GCF_026875155.1). Classification (NCBI taxonomy): domain Eukaryota; kingdom Metazoa; phylum Arthropoda; class Malacostraca; order Decapoda; family Parastacidae; genus Cherax; species Cherax quadricarinatus. The sequence goes on along the minus strand of NW_026470569.1, from coordinate 1,394 downwards.
TAACCCCTCCATCAACCCTCCATCACCCTCCATCACCCTCCATCATCCCCCATCAACCCTCCATCATTCCTCACACTCAAGAATCACAACAACGTTCTGAAGGTTCTTCAAGGATAATGATAGGCTGGATAACTAGAACTTATAAGATGAGAGATGCTGAGCCAGTGATGATACTCTTAAGTCACTTGTCCTCTCCTGGCTGGTATACTGTTGTATACTGACGACCACCTTCAAGACAGGCTGGTATACTGTTGTATACTGACGACCACTTCAAGACAGGCTGGTATATGTTGTATACTGACGACCACCTTCAAGACAGGCTGGTTACTGTTGTTTTACTGACGACCACCTTCAAGACAGGTTGGTATACTGTTGTATACTGACGACCACCTTCAAGACAGGCTGGTATACTGTTGAAATAACTGACGACCACCTTCAAGACAGGCTGGTATACTGTTGTATACTGACGCCCACCTTCAAGACAGGCTGGTTTTACTGTTGTATACGATCACTTTCGAGACAGGCAAGATTACTGAGCTGGAAAACGTACAGAGAAACCTTCACTGTTCGCATACATTCAAACATCTGAACTACTGCCAATGTTTAAGTCCCTTCAAATGTACTCCTTGGAACTTAGGCGAAAAAGGGGTTACAACAAAATTTTACACCTGAAAAATTCTGGGGGGTCTGGGGAAAAATTTGAAACACTGAAGTTACTCCTTGTGGGCAAGAGACTTGACAGATGGTGCAAAATATCTCCATTTATATGTAGGGGCGCGGCTGTTACTGTTGATTATAGTAACAGTCTGGTTGATCAGGGCTTGATGCACCAGGAGGGCCTGGTCCGGGACCGGGCCGAGGGTGCGCTGACCCCTCAGTAACATCGTTCAGCCACTTCAAACCACGGGTTTCCGCCCGTCCATAAGCCCCCTCCTTTATCCCCCCCTTTTCCTGCCAAACCACCTTCCCCCCTACCATCCATCTGCCTTCCTAACCCCCCTCCCTCCCCCCCATCTCCTCAAAACTCAAGTCGACTCACACAAATTAATAATACACAGGAGATGAGAGCCTGGGCAAGCAATTACCAGGCAGGGCAGGGCGAGGCTCCAGCTGGCTGGTGCCCGGGCAGGGTGTGTGAACCAGCTGGCTGGTGTCGGGGGACCCCACTGGAGGGTTGTGAACCACTGTCTGGTTCCCGGGCAAGGTGTAAGCCAGCGCGTCTGTGTGTGGGGTGTGTGGTGTGTGTGTGTGTGTGTGGTGTGTGTGTGTGTGTGTGTATGTACTTACCTAATTTGTACTCACCTAATTGTGGTTGCAGGGGTCGAGTCTGCTCCGGGCCCCGCCTTTTTTATTGGGCCCGTAGGTCCACTTCCCCTGTGGGTTTTGTGTGTGGG
>NW_026470568.1:0-12382 GCF_026875155.1 Cherax quadricarinatus | reverse complement strand
TCTTCTGACGGTGTAGGATTCGCAGCATTGTTTCCGGACAGCGTCGTACAAGGGCATTTACTATCTTCGGCTAGTATTTTTACTGCTGAACTATATGCCATCCTTACAGCACTTATCCGTATTGCATCTATGCCTGTGTCATTATTTGGGGTTTGTCTCAGACTCCCTTAGTGCTTTACAGGCTATACAAAAATTTGATACACACCCACCCCTTAGTCCTCCATATCCAATTTTGGCTACGCCGCATCTTTACCAAGCATAAAGATATTGTTTTTTTGTTGGGTCCCTGGTCATGTTGACGTACAGGGCAATGAACAGGCAGACACTGCTGCGCGGTCAGCAGTACATGACCTACCAGTTTCTTATAGAGGTATTCCATGTACGGACTATTTTGCTGTAATATCTTCCCACCTTCACACCCGTTGGCAACAACGTTGGTCTACTATGCTCGGCAACAAACTTCAGTCTATTAAACTGAGTATAGGTTACTGGCCGTCTTCTTATCACCAGTGTTGAGGTTGGGAGACTACTCTCTCCCGTCTTCGCATTGGCCAAAACTCGTCTTACTCATGGATATCTCATGGAGAGGCATCTTCCTCCTCTCTGTGAGAATTGCCAAGCTCCATTATCAGTCATCCACATTCTGTTGGATGCCCACTTTATCAACGACACGCAGAATTTACCTCTGTCGTCGTCTTCGCCCCGCTGCTCTCTCTTTAACTTTCCCTTCTCGCTGATGGACCCCCCTTTTCACCCGGGACTCTCTCATTGACTTTTTGACAACGACTGACTTACTTCACAAATTCTGATACTTTCAGCCCTTTCCCTATTTCAATCTCTTGCTACCCTCTACCCCCGTACTATCCCCTGCCCGCTGTTTTCTGTAACCTCCCTGATCATCCCCCCTCCCTTCTGCCATCCAATTCCCTTGCTTCCTTCCCTACCCTGCAGCGCTGTATAGCCCTTGTGGCTTAGCGCCTTTTTTTTGATTATAATAATAATAATAATTCTACCTGACAACTCTGTGACTGAAGAAATATTTCCTAACATCCCTTTGATGCATCTGAGTTTAAAACTTCCAATTGTGACCCCCTTTTCTGTTCCACTCTGAACACCTGTTTTTGCCAACTTGTCTATTCCTGCATATTTTATATGTTGTTATCATTCTTCCCTGACCCTTCTTCCTCCAGTGTTGTCGGGGCCAATTTCCCTTGACCTTTCTTTGTAGGAAAATCCCCTTAGCTCGGGGACTAGCTGTTGAAAACTTTTTCATTTTCCCCAAATTTTCCCTTGACTGCTTGACGAGGTGGTTCCAAAACGAAATTGGGAAATTAGGGCCTGACATATATGGTGTGCAGATCTTGAATTTTCCTTACTGAGATATGGGAATGCTATCCTTAGGTTTGCCAGATGCCTGTATACTGCACATTACCTGTTTAAATGTGTGCCTCAGGAATGGCCCGGGTGTTATACTCCCCCCCAGGTCTTTTTTTTTGAGTGAATTTGCAGCTTTTGGCCATCTAGACTATACTGTGTCTGCGTCTTTTTTCCCCTTCCCCTGATCTTCTTTGGCTTTGCTTTTGGGAAGGGCTAAAATTCAAGGAGCCAGTTGCGGGCCCGGTTTGTACCTTCCGGGTCTTTTAAAAAACCCTCCCTGATCCTGACCAATTTGATTCTCATTACTTGACACATCTGCAAAAAAGGGACACTTTTTAGTCTATCCCTTCTGTTATTCATTCACATATACCAAAAATAGCACATTCCTAGGACTGACCCCTGTGGAACCCCGGGTTTCCACAGGGGCTCCTCTGACACCCCACGTACCAAGCTCGTTGTTGCCCCCGTCAGGTATTCTCTGTCCATTGCAGTGCCTTTCCTGTTATTGTGCCTGACTTTAGCTTTTGCATAACCTCTCAGAGGGAAATACAAAGGCCTTCCCTCCAAGAAAAAGCAGCTATCCCCCCCCTCTGTCTCTCTTGTGTTACTTCTGTCACCTTTTTATAAAAATCCATAGTTTTGGACACAGGATTTCCCTTCCCGAAAACCCTGCTGGTTTCTTTTTTAAAGGGCTCCACCATTCTCCTACTGTGATCTTCTCCATACTTTGCATACTATACATGTTAGGACACAGGTCAGAGTTTTGTGCCTCATGTCTGTCTCCTTTTTTAAAAATTTGGGACTACATTTGCCATCTTCCCCTTCAGTAGTTTTTGGGAAAAATAAAAACATATGCAGTATAATGGATCCTTTATTGACTAAAGTTTTGCCCACACAGTGGGGTTTTTTTAGCCAAACAGAGCCACCTGGGGGGGAAAGGGAAAGCGAGTATTTTTTAATCAGGTTCAGAAAGCTGAGGGAGGTGGGGAAAGCGCACTAATGTACCGAGTGGGGTTATAGAGTCTAAAATCTTGGGGAGCTTTTGGGAAAAGGGATTGATAAGTTTTGAGCAGACCTTCACATGTTCTTTGGGAACGATGAAAAGTTTCTTGGCAATGGTTTGCTATGTTATAGAAGCCACTATTCTGGTTTTAAGTTGTCGGATATAGAAATAATGATGATTCCCGGATTCTTTCGGTATTGAGTTTTTTTCTTCTGTGGCATAAGCTTTATTTTTTTGTAGTTATCAAGTGGTTTTTGTGAATTACGGGGTTGTACGCAGGGGATTCCTTGGGCGTCAACCTCTTTTCTATTGGTGTTCTGAAATACTTTTGGGGTCCCTTGTTTGTTTCCCCACTATAACTTTGCATCATTACAAGGGATTATGTATACCCCTGCAGAGGGGAAGCTTGTCCTGTTATCACTGGAAAATTTCCTTGATGGTCATGGTTGTGGAGGTAATACTTGAAATGGTATTTGGGAAAAAATGTTGGAAATGGTTTGGGGAATGGAGTTGGGGGGAGGGGTATGTTTTCTTTTCGCAGTGCTTCCTGGGTGTGTTGAAGAGTTTAATGCCCTTTTCTCATTTTCTGATAAAATGACGAGGGTAGGGGGTTTAGAAAATACTTGTTTTAATCACGTGCATTTTTCTTCAAGAAACTCATTGCTCAGATTTTGATGCATGCAGGAAGTGTTTCCCTTTCCCCCCCAGGGATTCTGTTTTTGACTTTAAAAAGCCCACTGTTGGGCGAAAAATGTCAATAAAGGATCACATTTTAAATGCATATGGTTTATATTTCCATTGGTCGGGATTTTATCCATTTTTTTTCCCCTTCAGGGATTCCTTTTCAATGGGGGTGTTGAAGATCTTTGTTAGTGGCACACACAGCCCTCCTGCTTCCTCTTTTGGGCCCATAGAGTTTTTTTGGTCCCCCCTCCTTTTAGGTTCACGTTTTTTACAACGCTTCTTCTTTACCTCCTCCTTGGTTATGTGTACCTCATCCAGCAAATTTCTGGTGTACCCCCTTTTCTTATTTCCCGGGGTCCACCTGTTTGCATTCTAAATAATATTTTAATCTCGTGTTGGCTCCTCAATACCTCTTGGTCATTTTTTGTGAATTCTCCATCTTTCCTCATCTGATTACCCGGCCTTGACGTTGTTTTCCCCCTGTAGGGTATACAACGCTTTTTGGGGCAACTTTCGATGCTTTCTTTTTTGTATTGTCGGACCTCCCCTTTTATCTTGCAATTTATTTTTGGCTTTTCTGCTGATTCTTTATTTTCCTGGGTACTTTTTCTTTTTACTTTTTCCCATTCTCTAGTACACTAGTTTTTGCCTCCCTACACCTTTGGGTGAACCAAGGACTCGTTCTGGTCTTCCCATTATTTCTTTTTCCTTTGGGCACAAACTCTTCTTTCCCTCCTTGCATTTTGGTGTTGAACTGATTGTTGCATTGGGGGTTTTCCTGGTTGGGGGCTCTGTAGTGTTGGAGGGAGGCTGTCTTTGATTTTCGCTCCTAGTATGGATTCTCCCTGTCCATCTCCCATCTTCACCTCTCTTTCCTCCTTTCATCTTTGTACCATCTCTCTGTTTTTCTTCTGCCTTCTTGTGTTCTGTTTGGGGTCCTAGATACACCTTCCCGGTATGCAGCAATGGTCCCTTAGTCCTTGCTTTCTTCCTGCAGGATCCTGCTCCGAGTCGATTCTGTCTTCCTTGAAAGTCCACTTAGACTGGCCGGGTTCTTCTTCTTGCAGTTTAGTTTAATATGTTTATTGATGCACCCCATACTAACCCATGCCTGTGGGCGTAGTCAAAAGATTACAGAGGTACATTTATGTAAATTTTCTAGGGTGCTTGTGACCGTATGAAACACCTCAACATTATTACATACCATTATCTCATTGGGAGACAATCATATTGGTTTACCGTATTCTACCTCAGTGTAGAACATGTGAGGAAAAACTTAAACCACCCCTGGTCGCACCAAGTGGTCGCCCTCGACCACAGCATTTCTTTATCCCATATTCTATCCGAGACCAGTATGGATTGGGTAGCAACACCCACAGTACGGTGCAAACTAATTAATTGTGGACTGTATAGATTAATATTATTTTAGCTGTAATGAAGGGGAGGGGTAGGATACACCTGTGATACATCCATCAAGGAAAACATTTATACATAACCCCACCACTTACCAGATGTTCTCGGTGGTCACTTGATGTAGTTGGATCACTCCATAACCTTATCTAATTTACAACATAACAGCCACTGCCAGCATAGGTTTTATAACTAGAAATGGTTACTTAACTGTGGTTATTGATACGTCCTTATTTCTTTCCATTCACATCTCAGTTTCATGTCCTGCTACACCGATCACGGTTCTCATTCCCCCGGCAGGACGAGGTATCCTTCGGTTTGTCCCGGTTACAGTCGGTGATTTCCATAAATCCCATTATCCCCGGTACAGAGTCACACGTTCACGTCGGGCAAGGCGTCTATTTCACATCCCGCATTCTCTTAACTCAATGTATTACACTGATTACAGTTACCATTCACAAGGACTATTTAACATCTCATAACTATTATACAAATTAGAGGTCACTCCATTAAATCTGAGGCCGATGAGCAAGGATTAACACCGGGTATGTCCCCTGTACAACCCTGGCCGTCACGCTGCCACCCCGTCCTACTCTTATCACACTTACCACTATTTAACCATGGCCCGTAAATCACGTTCCCTCACTCTCCACCAGGAACAGTTACGACACTTCTTATTATGAAAATGAGGCCATATTATTCCTTAGTCCGCCGTGAATGTCAATTTCGTCGTTCCATGCTTTCTCAGCTTCTTCACCCACATTCCAAAACAATCCGCGCCTCTCCCCCCCGCACATCCGCGCATGCCGCAAAGGAACTCTTGGTTCTACTCTTAATTTCAAAATACATTTATGACGCCATATAGAGACACATTAAACCCTATTAGGCACATATTTTCGAAAATCAAAAATTTTCCACACTGCGGCCGGGCGTAGGTCGTTGCTAGAACGACTTACATAATGTTGATAACAATTTTCCCATCTTCACTGGCCACCCCATTATTTATTGAACCCTCAAAAATGGACAATTAGTGTTCCATCTCTCAGGGGCATAAGCCTATCCCCTGGATTAATTTATTGGGCATACTGGAATTATGAGACTTTAACATAACAAGTCTTCTCTCAGATCCCAGTCAGCCCCAGCACATTACTGCATATAGGGCACCAACGTCCATGGCCATCCATATTTATTGAACCGCTCAAATTGACTAATTAGTGTTCCCATTCTCTCAAGGGGTCATAAGCCTATCTCCCAGGATTAATTATTGGGCATACTGGAATTTTTGAACTTTAAACAATAACAAGTTCTCCTCATATCCCACAAGTCAGCCCCAGCACATTACTGCAAATAGGCACCAACTCATGGCCACTATATTTATTGAACCCCTCAATGGACTAATTAGTTTCCATTCTCGCTCAGGGCATAAGCCTATGCTCCCTGGATTACTTTATTGGGTATACTGGAATTTTGAGACTTTAACAATACAAGTTCCCTCAAGTATCCCAAGTCAGCCCCACACATTACATGCATATAGGACCATCAACTCCATGGCCATCTATATTAATTGATTCCCTCAAAATGGACTAATTGTGGTTCCATACTCTCAGGGGCGAATAAGCCTATGCACCCTGGATTAAGTTATTGGGATACTGGAATTTTGAGACTTTACCAATAACAAGTCTCTCTCAGTACCAAGTCAGTCCAGCACCTACTGCATATAGGCACCAACTTCCATTGCCATCCATATTTATTGAACCCTCAAAATGGCCTAATTAGTGTTCCATACTCTCATGGGCATAAGCCTATGCTCCCTGGATTAATTTTTTATTGGGCATACTGGAATTTTGAGACTTTAACAATAACAAGTCTCTTCAGTATCCAATGTCAGTCCCCAGCACATTTCTTCATTATTTCATTAACCCCCACCATATCCCTCATTAGTTTCCTCTTCGCTGACGTCCACCCCCCGAAATTGTTCCACAAGATTATTTACCCAATTAACTTCCTCAGTGGACGCGCCTGTTCACTTAAGGTGTGCATTTATCGGCCGCCTGAAGTAAAACAATTTATATTTAACTGGCTTATTAATTATATCATATAAGCAGTCAACAATTTTGTTGTTTGCTCATTTCGCATAGCTGGGCCCTTTAATCTGTCCATTACCAATCCTATAATTATTAAGTTAATTCTGGACGGTCAAGCTCCACGGAAGTCGCACCCATAATTCCAGATTCATCATTTAACTATCCTTCAGGTATGTTCCTGAGTAAAGGATATCATTTGGACTTTCCTCATGTTTACATTAATCCCTATTCTTGTCAGCTCCCACAAATTAGACTGGTTTCACAACATCATTCTTGATAGAAGAATACTTGTACTGGGTTGACCATTCATGGTAATGACACCGTGAACCGTATTCACTACTTCCTCTAGTCATATTACTAGGCGGTAGTCTGCCATATATTACATGGGCCCTACCGAGTGTTGAGTGAGAGTGACACCGTATGGTTTATGGTTTATGCACTTTATCCGTGAAATTTTACTCCAACACCGGCAAGGCAACTCAGCTAGGCCTTCATTATGCCATTAGCGCAAACCTTTACATCAGTCACTGTAGTGTCAGGGTTATTAACATTATCATTATTGTCACCATATTATAAGAATCACATACACCCTGCACATAACTGTATGTGCTTTCCTTCCCCTTAGTTCATTGATAAGCAACTGTTGTCAATTTGGTATGACCAAATCCTTTACATTAATGATTGTCTAGACATATCTGATAAATCTGTCCAAGTTCTTTCAAGTCTTTCCACTTTTAATATCCCATGAATAAAAGGCATTACAATTTTTTTAGTGAAATGATTAACCCGCCAGAAGAGGCCAGTCTCTCTTTTCCTTGCCTGACCTCTTAATAACTGGGTTACACTTACGAGGTACTTATTCCCTCTTACCTTGATGTTAGGGAACCACTATTACTGATCCTTCTGATATGTGCCTATTTAACTCTGTAACTATGATTATTACCACTGGATTAATTTTCTCGTCTTTTGAGACTTGACAGATACTTCAGCGCATTATGTGTTATATTCCTTAGAACTGTTGGCATGCTGGTCTGCATTGAACAATTAATTCCTGCCGACCTAGTCGATTTTCCTCCAGACCGTACTATGGAGGTTTTTGGCAAAACCCCCCCTTTGCATAATAGGTTTATCAACTGCCTCTGCCTGGCTTACCACCCTTTAATTATACAAAGCCTTACATTTACAAGACGTATTTCTTCCGAATTCGTATTGTTGATTATTAAAACATTCATATTCCATTCCATCTGCACAATTCTCCACAGAATCTCTTTCACATAGGTCCTTTAAACCACTTGGGGGGGACCAATCAAATCTACTCTCTAAAGCATCTAAATATAACTTTAATTCATTAGGTTTCAGCGATCTTTGATTACTAAATCAAATGCCTTCGTCCCATGGCTTTTTTAATAGCCTGTAATGATGCTTTCACATTACTCTAAAATTCACGACTTGTCGCCACATTAACTCTATTAGATCCATCAGTTTAGAGAATTATAATCACTGTTATAAACTTAAGTAGGCGCCTTATAAGAGTAATTCTTGCAACTTAACTCTTGTATAAATCCTAGCCACCCTGTGCTAGCAATTAATTGGGCTAATTGTCATCCATCACACCGATCGATTAAACTTTGTGGTCAACCCTACAACTCCACTTCCTTCAATCAGTCATTTAATTATTAAGTAATAATCCAATTATTTTTTCACTGATTGCATCATGTTCTCGAAGGACCAACGGGCAGATATGGAAAATTTTCTAGGGTCTTACCTGGATGTACCTCAACATTATATATCATACCAGGTAATCTCATTGGAGACAATCATATTGTTACTCGTAGTCACGCCCCGTTAGACATTGAGAAAACTTAACCACCCTGGTCCGAACCAAGTGGTCCCTCGACCTCACAATCTTATCCATATCTATCCGAGAACCAGTATGGATTGGGTAGCACCCACAAGTACGTTGCTACTAACTAATTGTGGACTGTATAGATTATATTATTTTTATCTGAATGAATGGTAGGGGGGTATGAATACACCTGGATACATCCATCAGGAAAACATTTATACAAATCCCACCACTTACAGATATTCTCTGGTGGTCACTTGAAGTAGTTGGGATCATCATAACCTATCTATTACAACATAACACCCACTGCCAGCAAGGTTTTGTTATAACTAGAAGGGTTTTACATAACTGTGGTGATTGATACTCCTTATTACTTCCTTCACCATCTCAAGTTTCGAAGTCCTGCTACAACCGACCCGGTTCTCATTCCGGCAGGACAGGTATCCGACGGTTTGTCCCCGTTCGAAGTCGTGATTCCATAATCACCATTTCCCCGGTATGGCGAGAGTCACACGTTCACGGTCGGAGCAAGGCGCTTCTATTTCACATCCCGCATTCCTCTTAACTCATTTATTATCACTGATTACATTAACAATCACAAGACGATTTAACGTCTCATAACTATTATACAAATTAGAGGTCACTCCATTAAGATCTGAGGCCGATGAGCAAGGAGATAACACACGGGTATGTCCCCTGTACACACCCTGGCCGTGCACCCTGCCAACCCCGTCCTACCTTATCACACTTTTTACCACTATTACCCTGTCCCGTACAATCACGTTCCTCACTCTCCCACCCAGAACGTTACGAAACACTTCTTATATGAATGAGGCCTATATTAATCCTGTAGGCCGCCGTGATGTCAATTTCGTGGTTTCCATGCTTTCTCATCTTCTTCACCACATTCAAAACAATCCGCGCCTCTCTCCCCCCAGCACATCCGCGGCATGCGCAAAGGGAACTCTTGGTTCTACTCTTATTTTCTAATACATTTTTGACCCATAATAGACACATAAACACCTATTAGGCACTATAGTTTCGGAAACATCAAAAAATTTTCCAACATACATAATGGGTCCAGGGACTGGGCCCCGAAAGTTTTTGATAGACTGAGCAAGTTACAAAAGGGCAATGAACTCCAGGTAGATCTGGTCACAATCATGAGCAAGTTTATGAGTGTTATTTACAGATATGGAGGCACATAATGGGTTATTTTTTTGTTTGCATTGGACTGGGCCCCCAATGTTTGAAGCTGAACTAGGTACAAAAGAGGCAATGAACTCACAAAGGTAATGAATCCTGTAAGTAAGTTACTTTAGGTTTTATACAGGTTACAATCAGAACTGAATTGTAGAGTAATGAGCAAGTTCACACGTTCACATCTGGTCACAATTATGAGTTACTTTGCAAATATTAATTTGTTGAGTCCCCTCCTCCACTCTCTCACCCCACACTGGAAATCCTGTTACACAAACCTAAAAACCTGGGCAAAAGTTCTATACAAGGTGCAGCAAGTGAGAACAAAGAAAGAGAGGGGTGGGTGGATTGCATCTTCTTGGACTGCAAGAAGGCATATGACACAGTACCACACAAGAGATTAGTGCAAAAACTGGAGGACCAAGCAGGGATAACAGGGAAGGTACTACAATGGATCAAGGAATACTTGTCAGGAAGACAGCAGCGAGTAATGGTACGTGGCGAGGTGTCAGAGTGGGCATCTGTGACCAGCGGGGTCCCACAGGGGTCAGTCCTAGGACCAGTGCTGTTTCTGGTATTTGTAAATGACATGACGGAAGGAATAAACTCTGAGGTGTCCCTGTTTGCAGATGAGATGAAGTTGATGAGAAGAATTCATTCGATCGAAGACCAGGCAGAACTACAAAGGGACCTGGACAGGCTGCAGACCTGGTCCAGCAATTGGCTTCTGGAGTTCAATCCCACCAAGTGCAAAGTCATAAAGATTGGGGAAGGGCAAAGAAGACTGCAGATGGAGTACAGTCTAGGGGGCCAGAGACTACAAACCTCACTCAAGGAAAAAGATCATGGGTGAGTATAACACCAGGTACATCTCCTGAAGCACACATCACCCAAATAACTGCTGCAGCATATGGGCGCCTGGAAAAACCTCAGAACAGCATTCCGACATCTTAATAAGAATCGTTCAGGACCCTGTAAACCGTGTATGTTAGGCCCATATTGGAGTATGCGGCACCAGTTTGGAACCCACACCTAGCCAAGCATGTAAAGAAACTAGAGAAAGTGCAAAGGTTTGCAACAAGACTAGTCCCAGAGCTAAGAGGTATGTCCTACGAGGAGAGGTTAAGGGAAATCAACCTGACGACACTGGAGGACAGGAGAGACAGGGGGACATGATAACGACTTACAAAATACTGAGAGGAATTGACAAGGTGGACAAAGGATGTTCCAGAGACTGGACACAGCAACACGGGGACACAGTTGGAAGCTGAAGACACAGATGAATCACAGGGATGTTAGGAAGTATTTCTTCAGCCACAGAGTAGTCAGGAAGTGGAATAGTTTAGGAAGCGATGTAGTGGAAGCAGGATCCATACATAGCTTTAAGCAGAGGTATGATAAAGCTCATGGTTCAGGGAGAGTGACCTAGTAGTGACCAGTGAAGAGGCGGGGCCAGGAGCTTGGACTCGACCCCTGCAACCTCAACTAGGTGAGAACTAGGTGAGTACACACACACACACACACACACCCAGAGTAAGGAATCGTTCAAGACTCTGTACACCATTTACGTCAGGCCCATACTGGAGTATACAGCACCAGTTTGGAATCCACACCTTGTCAAGCACGTCAAGAAATTAGAGAAAGTGCAAAGGTTTGCAACAAGAATAGTCCCAGAGCTAAGGGGATTGTCCTACGAAGTTATTAAGGGAAATTGGCCTGACGACATTGGAGGACAGTAGGGTCAAGGGAGACATGATAACGATATATAAAATACTGCGCGGAATAGACAAGGTGGACAAAGACAGGATGTTCCGGAGATGGGACACAGAAACAGGAGGTCACAAGTGGAAGTTGAAGACTCAGATGAATGAAAAGGATGTTAGGAAGTATTTCTTCAGTCATAGAGTTGTCAGGCAGTGGAATAGCTTAGAAAGTGACATAGTGGAGGCGGGAACCATACATAGTTTTAAGACGAGGTTTGATAAAGCTCATGGAGCAGGGCAAGAGAGGACCTGGTAGCACTCAGTGAAGAGGCAGGGCCAGGAGCTGAGTCTTGACCCCTGCAACCACAATTAGGTGAGTACTCATACACACACTCATACAAGGTACAAGATGAACACAAGAGGAAAGTTTGATACTGAAAGAGAGAGTACAAAAACGAAAGGAGGAATGAGTGGAAATGACAGAGATGAGCAGAAGAACCCAGATGCAGGTGGAAAGGGCAAACACACCCTCCAGAAACTCCTGCAGAAGGACTCTAATCGTGACAACCCTAAGGTAACTGAGCAATCTAAACTGACACACACACTGATCCCTCTGCACCCACCCCCAACACCACAAACCCCACCCATACAGCAGCCCCCTAAGGGAGCTCTGCCCCACCCCCTTTCCAACCCCCCATAGGCCCCGCCAGGGCTCCTGTACCCCCCAAACCCCAATCTCTCCCAGGATCACAGTAATAGAAAAGAAGTTGAAGGTTTGGTACACGAATGCAGATGGAATAATGAATAAATATGAGTAGTGCATGAAAGAATCAATGAGAAGTCCCCAGACATTGTAGCAGTCACAGAAACGAAACTCACTGAGACAATAACAGATGCAATCTTCCCACCAGGATATCAGATACTGAGGAAAGATAGGAGCAGCAGAGGAGGAGGAGGGGTTGCACTGCTCATAAAAGACCAATGGAGATTTGAGGAAATGAAAGGCATGGACGAGATTGGAGGAAGGGACTACATAGTAGGTAATTTCAGTCTGGGGAACACGAGGTAGTCATTT